>MU825886.1:929154-946673 GCA_029204205.1 Desmophyllum pertusum | reverse complement strand
GAGGTAGTGAGAATGGCATCTGACTTTTTTCTATTCGCTGTCTTCTATCTTCCGATCGTTCTTCTCCTCATATCTTTGCTACGCCTTGCCCTTTCGCCTTTTCTCTTGTCTTCTGACTTTCCTGTTATTTTCAGCTATCGTCTCGTCTTTCCTCCCTCTTTTTCTATACACCACCTATTTTCCCCCCCTCCCCTCTAAATAAATATACTTTGTCCGAGGCGTGGAGTACACCTCTTTGCTTGCTTTCGCCTAGTATTTTGATGCGGTCTTGGCTTATAAGCTGCCTATCTCTAATCTGTGTTCTTTCTTCATCGCGCTCTTCCTAATTGCAGCCGCCTACTTCTCTAACGGACTTAACATTTACTCACGCGATTATCATCTCCTCAAGAACTTCTTTTATTACTCACATATTGTTTTTTGTATTTTATTTTTTCTCCCTTACCATCCCTCTCGTCCTCGCTCGCTCTTTCCATCTATGGTTGTCGCTCGGTCTCTTTCTGGTTCTGCAAACGCTCTTGGCGTTTGCTCGCTCTGGCTTTGCTGCTTCTTTCTAAGCTCCTCGCTAATTAACACCTAATCTTCTACCTAAGACATTACTAAACAAAAAAAAAAAAAAACCCTACTATCAAGTATCATCCTCAGCTCCCGCTGAAAGCCTAATGCATTTCTCCTCTCCTCTTAATTTCCACCCCCCCCCCTTGTATCAACACCAAATAAGATTTAATTACGCACACACAATATTGTCATTGTGTAAATGCCTCGCCAAAACTAGATGCTTTTCTTTCTCAATACAACACAACAAAGACCAAACCAATACCTCACAATTATTGGGGGAAGGAAAGAGGGAAAAAAACAAGCCTTAAATGAAAATGTTCAAACAGTACCAAGCTATGTGTGAGAGACAAATGATACCAACGCGAAAGAATTGAAGGGGTGAAAAAAAAAAAAACAAAAAAACACAGGGAAAAAAAAAAGGGGACAAGTTCTAGGAGTTAATTGTAAGAAGAACATAGCGAGGGGGGCAGAACAAACCAGGTGCGGAAGGAGACCTAAAGTAGATAGCTCACTTTCCGTTGGAAACGGGAGGGGGGGGGGGGGGCTGGGGGAGGGGGGGGCGGGGAAGGGGGGGGAAGACGCAGGGGTTGAGGCGGGGGAAAAGGCGAAAAAGGAAGTACGGAGGGCGGTGTGGGGGATGTGCGAGGTGAGATGGAAAACAGGAAAAACAATGTTTAGTGAGGGAATGCGTCCCTTGCTTATCGTGCTGTCTTACTGTGAGACTCTTCTTCTGTTCAGTCGCACGGAGTCTACGGGGGCTGGCTTCTGCTGAGATCGGTTCCTGAAATGGGACCGGACTTTGTAACGATGTAGGTAAAGGGGCTCTAGTCTCCGGGAGCTATCTGGTCTTCAGGGTCCCTACCTGGAGCTGTTCAGGACACTTGGGGGAACACACACTCGGCTATTGCTATGCTGCGGTTCTATCCATGATTTGTGGGGGCTTCGCGTCCTGGGGCCTTCCCCCTCAAAAGGGTTTCCGTAAAAATTCCGGGGGGCTGTGTGGGGGCGGCCGGGCTTCCTAAGGGGGCTTAGGCTTTTCTGGTGCGGCTTCCCTGGATCTGTTGGCTCTTCCTGCTTCCTGGGGTGCGGCTTCTCTGGGGGGGGGATGTCGGCTTGGTGGGCGTGCGTGTTCTGTCGCCAGTTTCCTTTTTGAATCGCAGATGCTTTCTCGAGATACTCTTCAGCCTTGACGATGTTCACCAAGCGATTTAAACACAGTTCCTAGGTTATTGTAACATGCCGCTTCTCCTTCTCTGTCACCAATTTCCATTGTGTGTGGGCAAGTGCTTTTATAAATACTCTTTAGCCTTGACTTGTTCACCAAGCGCAAACACAGTTTTTCCTAGGTTTTCCGATGAAGATGTCGCTTCTCCTTCTCTGTCACACCAAATTGCTGACTTGGGGTGATGGCAAGTGATTTCTCAAACTACTCTATTAGCCTTGACATGTTCACTCACAGCGAAGGAAAACGACAGATCCTAAGTATTGTGAACATGCGCTTTCGTCTCTTCTGTGCGCCAGTTTTCCTTATTGATCGCAAGTGGCTTTCTCGAGATGACTCTTTAGGCCTTGACATGTTCACCAAGCTGCGATTTAAACACAGTTTTCCTAGGTATTTCCATAACGATGAATGCTTCTCCTTTTCTGTCACCAATTTCCATTCTGATGGCAAGTGCTTTATCAAAATACTCTTTAGCTCTTGACATGTCCCACCAAGTCCCTATGAAAACACAGATCGCTAGGTTATTGTATACATGCGGCTCTCTTCTGTTTCTGTCAGCCAGTTTCGCTTTTTGATCGCGACCAGTGCTTTCTCGAGTATACTCTCTCAGCTTTGACATGTTCACCAGAGCGATATAAACACAGTTCCTTAGGTTATTGTAACATGCCGCGTTACTCCTTTTCTGTCGTGGCCAGTCCAATTTCGCATTTCAAATGCAAGTGCTTTCTTAAAAAATACTCTTTAGTCCTTGACAATGTTTCGACTAAGTCGGATTACTAAACACAGATCCTAGGTTATTGTTAACATGCGGCTTCGTCTCTTCTTTGCAGCCAGTTTCCTTATTGACAATCGCAAGTGCTGTTCCTCGAAGATACTCTTTAGCCTTCGACGATGTTCACCAAGGCGATTTAAAACTTAACACAGTTCTGCTAGGTTTCTCCATAAGATGTCCGCTGTCTGTCCTTTTCTGTCACCAATTTCCATTTCACATATGGCTAAGTGCTTTCTCCCAAAAATACTCTTTTAGGCTTGGACTATGGTTCACCAAGCTAATGAAAACACAGTTCCTGAGGTTATTTTGGTACATATTGTTGCTTCTTCTCTTTCTAAATACGTCGCCGGAGTTTTCCTTTTTGTGATCGCAAGTGCTTTCTTAAGATTTTCTCAGCCTGTTGACTATATTCCACACAAGAAGATAACAGAGTTTTTCCTAGGTTTCCAGTAATTTTTTTGGCTTTCTTCTTTTCCTGGTCATTAATTTTCCATACTGATACATGCCAGTGCTTTCTCGGATGTATCTCTTCAGCTTGATGTATGTCACGCAAGAGAGTGATAAACACAGGTGTCCTGAGGTATTCCATAGAACGGATTGATGCTTCTCCTTTGTCGTGTCACCATATTTTCGGCATTCTGATGCGAAAGTTCTATTTTTCGAGATATTTCTTTAGGCTTTTGGCAAATTCACAGAGAAATCGAAACATTGTTTCCTAATTGTCCTGTGAACGTCCCTGCTTCTCCTTTTCTGTCGCCAGTCTTGTGTTTAATCAATTGATCTTCGTTGCTCTCTCGTACAATTCTTTTGCCTCTACATACATACCTTGTACCCCCCCAAATTTCTATGCTAACGTTATGCAAAGTTTTGATTTTCTGGGAGTAACCTCAGCGCAAAGATGTTCGCGGTGTAACGGGCGACAAGAAGTTTCCTGCACGTATTTTATTGCATTTGTGCAATCTGGGACACAGATTCAGTACGACCCCGAACATCGGGGTTGCTATAGACTCGCGCGAAGTTGCTTTTTCTTTCCTCCAGTGCTTTAATCATTAAGTAAAACCAAGATTTCCTTGCATAACCTCGATGGCTTTTACTAGCCACGGACCGGTGTTAAGTAGAGGAAATCCCGGCACCAACTGAGTCGCTATAACGATAGCTAATAGGAACGTTCCTTTCTACTGTTTTTCATGGGCGGCCTTCAAGTTTTCTGTCTGTAAGTTTAAAAAATAATATGAATAAGTTAAGGTTGTATAGCTATGCTGAAATATATAAAGGAACTGAATACTTCATGAAAGGGCTAGTGTATCGGTCATTAACGCTTGATGGGAAGGTTTTTTTTTAGGCGCCCCATCCACGGGCTATGTAGTGCCCAGTTCAACGACTGATTGACATCGATATACGTGTAATACCTGTACCTGGAGAGGCCTCGTGGATGATGCGCTAATAATAACAAACAATACTATGCTTGAGGGGAGTAAGTACTAGTTTCACATCTAGAAGCGTTATCAGACTTTTCAGTTCGACGGTTTTGTGGAAAGCATTTAGGCCCACATTCAATTTGCGTGTACTGATTGTGCTATTCCTACAGTGAAAGTTAATGATTGGGTTTCTATTTGTCGGCAAAAGTGAATTTATATAAACCTTGTTGTTAATCAGTGAAGGGTTCAGAAAGCAAAGAAGTTTAAGCGTGGTGCGCTGAAACGCTTGATTCACTTCCTCAGTTTGAGACATCTAATTCAACTACCTATTTAAGCGATTGTCGGTCCCTAATTTCCTTTGTTTGTTGTCTGGTTGGAAGCACGGGGTCCCAGGGATCTCCGAAAATGTGAAGTAGTATTGAAGGATAATTAGTATAGTAGACGTCGGTAGTAAAGGCGCGGAGGGGTGTTTGGGGACCTCCCCGAGAAAAAAATTGAGATTTCAGGCTCTGAAAAGTGGCATTTTGGTGATCCTGGAGATGGTTTTGCTATGGATAATGGAAAAAGCAAAAAACCTCTAAGGTCTGATAATTAATGAAGGTTAATGATTAATGATCCATTACCAAAAGTTGTTTTTTCTACCGAAAGTATTAACAGAAAGCTGATGAGAGCTTTATTATAGTGTCAATAAAAACACATAAAATTAATCTACTATTAAATTGGGGACACTATGTTAGGAACTAATTCAAAATTTTCAAGTAATACTATTTAAGACGTACTAGTTACAATTTTACACAATTTACTGCTGCGAAGGCAGTCTTACAAGTGCAAAGTTAAAACTTTGCCCAATTTAATTTTATTGTCGCTCTTTGATTAAAATTCCACTTCGCTGTTCATTTGTCGTGACTTTTCTTTTCACGTGACTAACAGATAGCTGTCACGCAAATCACGCGAATCGTTTTCTGGTGGAAATATCATTTATCAGCCACCAAGCGAACAGCTTTCGGTTTGAGGTCAGCTGAGGACAAGACAGATAAACCATGCAGTTCAATTTATTCAACTATTAATTGCATTCATTTTATGAAGTATTTCAATTTGCACGATTTCTGATGTTCAATTTTCGTCCTTCCGCCTAGACTGCTTTGCACTCCGCCTTTTCTCTTAGGACCGTCGACGTTTATCCCTGCATGCTGTGCTGTAAAAAGCCCAAAATGGCGGTATGGACGAGAAGAGGTTGGTTTTTAATTCGATCGCGCTCAGCGCTCACTGAGCTCGCCGCTCCAGATAATTTTCGAGAGAGAAACAGACTGCAATTCCAAGCAGTCTAACTTCCGCCTTACAGAACCAAACAGCTTTTTATATTAAAACAAAAGATCGATTTTGCCATTATTAGCTACATTGTTATTTTCCCTTTGAACAGTTAGCTATAAAAAATAAACGAACTATGCATTCTAGACAAGTCAATATACGGAAAGAAACTGTACTTACGTACCACAGCGACGAGCTTCGCAGTGACCTACGAGGCGCCCGCAGTCATTCTGCGGCTGACCCCCAGTGCTGCCATAAGGACTGGGTCGAGTTCGCGCGGCAGCGCCATCTTGAAAGAAACTGCTTTCGTCTTGACAGGTTTTTGAGTGCTGGACATTCATTTGGAGGAAAATCAAGATGAGTCGCAAGCAAACTCCAAGTGACTTTCTGAAGCAAATCATAGGCCGTTCCTGTTGTGGTAAAGCTTAATAATGCGTCGATTATCGAGGTAAACCTGCCATGTGCGTGTGAACGAATTTCGTCCATTATTACTGGCACGCATGCAGAACTTTTTTCTTTCGACCGTTCATTCTTTTGATGCTGTTTGACCTTTAAGTTGTTGGCTCTAAAAATATATAAGCTTAAATCACAGTGAAGTGTTGTTCAAACGCTGAAACATAAGTCTGTTTAATATTCAAGTTGATTTAATTAATACCCATGGCCAATCGATGTTGATTCGAAGACTGCGATCAGCTAAGGCTTATTTGTACTGTAACACAGACAGGGCCGACTAACTTAGGCCCTGTTTACACGAACACGGTTTCATTTGTAACCATACCGTTTTGTATACGGTTACACCTTCCGTTTACACAGAAACGATGTGTAACCATGTACTTTTGAAAATGATGTCCAAAGTGGAGCGTTTTCAAAAACGATACGGTTACGAGTGTCGTGTAAACAGGGTAACCGTGTAGATTTGAAAAAAATAATTGTTTTCAAATCTACACGGTTACCCTGTTTACACGACACTCGTAACCGTATTGGCATGCGCGTACTTTCAAGGTTATTTGTGTCCAGCCGCATCACGGCCATGATGTTACGCCGAAAACGGAAAAATCATTTTCATGTAAATGCTTCATATCCGTGTACTTTTGAACACGAGAACTGCGTTTGTGTAAATGAGGTCTTAACGTCCTTGTCAATTTTTTATTTTTTATTAGGTACCTGGAGGTGCCCCAAGCTAGCTAGGTTACCTTCCTAGAAGGGTTACCCTGGTCTTTAGTGCTTTACCATTTTTTTTACATGTGAGACAGGGTAACCCTCCTAGCCGACTTCTAGGCCTGGGTGGGGGGGTACTCCTCGAAATGCGGTAAGGTGTGCCGCTCGCCTCTTTAATTAAACCCTTACCATGTTCAGACCAAAATATGTGATTACCCTACCCACAGACCAAAAATTTCCCCTTTTCAAGCCAAAATTTTCAAAAGCTACCGGTATATACCCATTTTCAGACCAAAATGGATCAAATCCCATACCCTTTGAAGGTGGCACATACCTATATAGCTTATATAGGGGCCCCAGGGCTTCTTAATCTTCAGGCAGGCTACATATATCTTTTTACATGTATAACAGTCGCACCTGGTACATACACCTGGCTAGCAGGGATAAAATGTGAACTAAATGCCAACAAAATGTGTCAATTCCTTATTCCTAACCCAAACAGTCCAATTTAATTGAAATTTACAATGTATCTGTCAATCTGAGAATATTTTTTTCGAACAAAATCTTATTACGAGAAGAATTTTGCTGAAATGGTTCTTTCAAAGCACCTGAAAACAGATATTATTTTAGTTGGTGGCTGAAGACTCAGCGAAACCCATAAAAAATTGGCTAGTAATTGTTCAAAGTATAATTTTCCTTGAGCAGAGATTTCCTTGATTATGGAGTAAAAAGTTGTATTTTGTTTTTATTTCTTTGGAGCTAGTTGGTATTCCCACGTTGCGGCATATGCTTCAATGAAGCTGACATAACCCCAGGCCGGGGGTATGTTGCATGTAATGGCAAGCTGTGTTTTAGCCCTTCTAGGTGGGTAACTCAGCTAGTAGGTTCACTATGTAAACAAGCCCTTAGTGGAAAACTAACCAAATTAATTTCCTTTTCTCATCAGGAGTGCTTGCTTGCCTTGATTGGTTATATGAATATAAATAATTGCTTTAAAACAAACAGAAGAATATGCCAATGGGCAGGTGAGTTAATTAACCATTTTATTTCAAAAGCCGTACTTACTGTACATGTAGTACTGGCTGTACAGGTGTGAGTTAACAACTTGGAATGATAAATGCTATTTTAACAGTTTTGCAATCCAAATCGGTCAAATGCTCTTTCATTAGAACTTCGTTTGTCACCCTTTGTTCCACTTACATGTCAAACCTAAAAGGTCAGTTGGTGCTTAGTGAAAACTCAGTTTCAAACTTACACTTTTCAAATGAAGTGTTCAAAATTCAAAATGAGCAGTGATCCAAAATTTGAATGTCGATAATAAATTAGAACGAAGAATTAAATCAAATTTCCATGAACTAACAAATTCATTATTTCATTGTGTTAGGAACTTTTGACCAGTTTCATCTTTTCAAAAAGATCACTCAAACTGCTTCATTGCTTTTTTTCTCTTGAAAAAAAAGTATGGAGATGCCTTTTCTTAAGAGGAAATAATGGTGAGATTACATTGTATATTATAAAATGGGTAATGGTGAATAGAAGATGAAAAACAACAAAATATGGGAGAGAAACAAATATATTATAAAACAAGGGTCAAACTGCACCCTTGACTCCAGAACACCCCTCTTAATAATAACATACATGTACTTGAAATCTGTTTCTTTTGATAATTACAGCAAGGAGCCAACAAAAGTGTGAAAGTGTGACCACTTTGTCTCTATTCCAGTGGATACGTGTTGATAAAACCAACTACGCTATCCACTGCGTTATCCACCTTTGAACAACCGGGCCGAGGATGGTAACCCACCCCCAAGGTACGGAAGCTCGAGTTTTTGTCATCTCATGCAAGATAAACCTAATTTACTCTGTTTTCGTTTGTTTGTTTCGTTACAGAAAGCATTTTCTGACATTGCCCTGTTCTTGTCACGATGTTTATGGAGGAGACTTGATTGGTGTTGTGAGGAAGCCTCACAGCTTTGCGCCAACTCAGTTTAAGGTACATGCTTTGTTTACGATAGAAAAAACATCAAAGAGGTAATAATAAACCCAACAGGTCTCCTGACAAGGATGGCTGAGATTGGGGAAGATTGAGACGGATTGCAAACGACGAACTTGAAAATTTTAGGCAACATTTTTCAAGATGCGCCATCCGTGACGTAGCTCCTTTCATGGGTCAAATTCTCGAACTCTTTTCATGTATAATTTGTAATTTGCTGTTGTTTACAGGTCCTTCGTGCACAGTCCAAGATGCCATTTACCAATCCTCAACGACTGAAAAGGTTGGTAGCTAAATATACAATGAACTCTGTGTACTTTGTGAAAAGGTTGGTAGCTAAATTATACAATGAACTCTGTGTACTTTGTGAATGAATTAACAAAAAGTAAAATGATTTTGGTGACTTGAATTAGCATTCGACATGACAGAAATGCCGCGTATAAATTGGGCCTAAGCGTTGTATTGTAAGTAGTTTATTGTTGGTAATAAATAAAGATGGTAAATCTAGTTTTAAAAATAGTTTATTGGTGTTGTTGTTTGTGAGTGATATGTGATTGAAATAAAAGTGTAAAAAAATGTAAGTAAATGGAGTGCATGTTTTACAGAGCCTGATGCAGACACGAGAGAAAGTTTGGGAGAATTCCATCCGATGCCATTTAAACAAACCCTTCAAATAAATTTAAGAGGCTATAGAGGATACTGTTTCCTTTATGTTTTTCTTTCCAGTCCAAACAAGTCCAGAGGCTGGGTCATCCCTAATGTATCAGCCATCTTGTCTGACTTTCAAACAATCGGAGAGGGACTGGTGAAGAAGATCGAAGCGTTGAATGCGTGAAGATTCCATGAAAATGAAAATAGTTTTTATTAAATAGAATCAATTATCGCCGTCTTTTAAATAAAGTTTTAATTTGATTTGACTTGATTTGAGCACTGGTAATTACACTTGAGAGCAGATAACGCAATGAAGCAATAATATACATCGGCCTATTAGCCTGCATATAGCTGGCGATCTTGTTTGTTCCACGAAGGGAAAAATTTGTAAGCGGTGAAGCTTCTCGCGGCTGTGCTGCTCGCTGTCACGGCTTACGAATTTTGCCTTCGCGCGCCAACAAGACCGCCAGCTACGCAGGCTATTGGCCTATGGGAGGATTTCTAATTCTTCTGCGAGACGTCTTATATTTTCATACATGACGTTTTTATTAAAAAAATATGACCCTAGAAGAATCGAACCCGGGACGATAGATTACCTAGTGGGAATCATGCTCACCAGACCACCGAGGCGAGCTGCCAGGTTCCTGAATTTTTTGGCTGGAATCTAAGCCCAAATATAATATGATATAAAGCTGTCAGCAAGCCACCAATATACTAAAATATAGTACAGTAAAAACCCACAAGTAATAACCTGCATTTTCCCAAGTTAGCCTAAACAGGTTCTTACATAAATGGTAATTAGCACAAATTTAGGCTATTTAGGTTCTTAAATAGGTTCTTATTTTCTGAAGAAAAAAATTACATTGTAGCTAATAGAATTTAGTGGTTTTCAGCCTATTCCTTATATAAATTCTGCATTACCAAGTAAGTGATAAGGCACCTGTGTCTCCAAAGAGGATCCAAAATGTTGACCTATCTTATTTTCCCAAGTGTACACATTTTTTTGTATAGATTTTAGAAAATAAGAACCTGTTTCAAATTTTAGGCTAAACAGGTTCTTGTATAGAGGGGGTCTAACTGGCAAATTTTAGCCTAACAGGTTCTTAAAAACTAGGTTCTTACTTGCGGGTTTTTACTGTAAGCTAAGTTAGGTTAACCGAAGCACTAACTCAGGCTAACATGAAGAACTAACTAGGGTCAGAAATGTATACTCATCTCAATCTCATTTTTTTAACGTTTTAAACATGATTATTGTACAGTAAAATCGTCTGGAGGTTGGGTCAATTTTCCATCGGCCTAACTGGAGGTTTCTTGTGAATATCTATCTAGTATATATAGTATATCTATCTAGACACCTAATGACGAATTACACCACGTATTACTTCTATAATGATTAGCTCGTGGTTTTTTAGGCGCTTCGGTTAGCCTGTTGTACATAGAAATCTACTGGACGGTCGGCGTGTTTTGTTAAATGAAAATATGTGTTTTTACTTCGAACATGGTCATTTTGACTGTACATAAAAAGACTGTTTCCCCAACAAACCATACAAGGGTTTAACTAGTCTCCTTCGCAGCCGTTATTTGGATCACGTGACGAGGACAAATCACGGCTGCGAGGGAGACTTGGGTTTGGCTGGACTTTCTACAAGTCCGGCTTTACAATATTCCCCCCCCCCCCCCCCCCCCATATGTTTGTTTCCTTCTGCGTTCAACGTGCGCACGTAACTCGACCAAGCGTCGAAGGTCGACTTGTGGCAAGTCTAGGGTTTAATTCAGAATTTACACAAAATATCTGCGATTATTCTCGCGAAATCTTTGCACACTAAAAGCTACAAACTAAAATCTACACAAGATACCCATCATGCAAGATTCTTTTAACTGACAAATAACGCGGATGAAAATCGACGATCGATGTCCTTTCTTTTTTGAAGCCGGGCCCAAACAAGGATGAGGGTTGATGAGAGCTCAAACTCTCCTCTCTCGTTTGGCCTGAAACTCTCATGTGCTCTCATCGAATTTGAACCTGCTCAATTTTTTCTCGAGAGTCGTCGAGAGTTTTTCTCTCGTTTGGCCCACGCTTCGTGATAGTCCATAAGAGTTGAAGAAAACTCTCACGAGAGCCAACTCTCGACAACTCTCATCCTCGTTTGGGCCGGGCTTTACACTTCCAAGATGTTTTCTCAGCTCGTTGCTTGATTTTTGTCTGCATTGAGTCCTTCGTCGATACAGTCTTTCTTCCTGGAACACAAGAAACAAATACAAACCAGAATTTCATGAAATTGATCTAAAAATTGTCCCAAAATTGTGTAACCAACCAATGATATGATTTCACCCAAGTGCATTGCGTTCAAGCCCACCCAACCCCACTTCTTCATTTTTGGACTTAAATTCCAGCACAATTCAGTTTAAATAGACTTAAAAAAAACTACCTAGAAAGGTTACGCCTAAACATAACTTTACAGAGTAGATACTCGAACCATGAACGCTATGGTTTTATTTTTACTTATTTTAAAACTTATTTTCTACCTTTTTTAGACTAGCCAATCACAGCCGTGATTCGAAGCAACGGCCGAGACATTTTTGCTACCTTTTTCCGTGTTCAGTTAATCAAAGTAAGACCACCGCGGTGGTGCTTTGATAAAAACGCGTTAAAGGGTAGAAAACATGGCTCGGCCGTTGCTTCGACTGTGATATGGCTACTTCTGAGTAGATGGGTCACAAGAATAAGCGATCTGATCACCTCACAAAAATGTGTTTCGTTTAAAAATAAAATTGCCTCAACGATAGTAAGTAAATATCTATTGAGACACTACTTCTTCATGACACAGTATAACATTTGGATTCTGGTCTTGTTCCTTGCAATGAAATGGAAAATGGTTTTAATTTTCATTTAACTCACAAAGGTAATCGACTTCTTAGTTCACAACCAAGATATGAAATGTTTCATTTATTTTAAACAAGGTATTCCGCTCTAACTGGGTTGGAACATTTGGGTGCATTTCACACTGTAAATTTGTATCTGTCGAGCGTCATGTTAACCAAACATGCTTCAAAATCTAATCTCATGAATCCAAGATATACCATTGGCAAAAAAAGATATAAATTACAATGTTTTAACAAACATAAAACTAATTTTATCAGCAACGGTCGAAGAAAAAGCGCAGGTTCGTCACTTTGGAGGCGGATATTGACAACTAGGCGTGCCCCGGGAATGGCCAGGCCAGGCCCCTTTTATACCGGAACTACTTATTTAAACTTACTTTTATTTTCCAAAGTCAAATGTCACGTTATCTCCCATCAGCATAAACGGTGCCCACTGCGTCACGTCAGAATAGCCTTGACATCTCATCCATTTCATGGCCTCGTGAAGAGATTCACTGGCACTCAGTTTCCCGTGAACAAGGTGCTCATAGAAATGTTTCATGAACTGCTCTGTTGCACTGTCTTCCAGGACCCACAGTGCCACCAACACCGAGCGTGCACCGGATCCAAGAAACGCTCGAGCGATTCCAACAACTCCCTCGGCTCTGATCTGCCTCGTCCACTGTGACAGCAGCTAAGTACTACCAGTTTAGCTCGCAGTTTAACTCGTGAAATGTCGGACATTGTCAATAGGTAATCTGCTTCTTGAGGAATACCAGTAGCAGTTCCTACAGGTGCAAGGGCAATTTCACCTCTTTCAGGATTACCATGAGCGGCAAAATGTATCAGACTCACTGCATTCATCTCTTGAAGTACCGCCTGCTTCGTTGCATACTGTCCTACCAAAGGCTGAACGCCGACCAGTTGTCCAACCATCTCTGCTTCCGTTCTTGCACAAGGCAATGGTGGGAAGGACTTAAGACATCCCTTGTAAAGCACTTGACCAACGTCAGGATCACCCACTATCAGTGCACCAGTCTGACTGTGATAATCCGCTGGGCTGTCCTGAATGAACTTGAGAGTCGTCAAGGAAGGAACGATGCGGATCCTGAATGTCTCCGATAAACACTTCCCATTTTCATCAGGTAACGCTGCAAATGGAACTTTGTACAAGGAGCGATCAGGGACAATGATGATTTCTGGTTCCTCAAGTAAGCCAGCCACAGGAGCGATGATCCATTTGTAACACAAGGAAAGACTCGCTTGGTAGTTATCCTCATCATCCTTTACTTGTCGCAAAGCTGAGGGGATGTCTTCCAGAGACGATTTCGGTTTCAGTTCAATGTCGTTTATAGATCGATCTTCGCAATCACCCTCAGGTAAAATACCAAAGCTGCGGAAGCTGTTAGCGAAAAATTCATCCAAAACTAATCCGGCCGGAAGCATGTTTTCCTCTACTTCTATTGTTCGGAAATGAATGTTTCCACTTGCTTTGAGAATCCACAAAAGTATACTTAGACGATCATAAGAAATGTACAGACAAGTACAGTTACTTTCTTTCTTCAAAATCTTTTCAATGCCAATCCATGATTGCGGATTAGCTGAGATTTCCCTTTCAACAGAGTACTGAGCTGCCATCAAGTCTGCTAGGGCTCTAGCCCGTCCCAGCTCTACAACGTAAAGGGCATTGTTATAATGTCCAGTTGCACAAAACAATGCACTGAGCATCTTGTAGGGAGAAACGTGCACGTCGGAAAAAGAAATATTGAACTGATCGTTGTCTACGAGAAAATCTCGCAAACCTTCGCATTTTTGAATACTTTCCAACAAATACAAACACGCTTCCTGGATCTTTCCTTGTGACAACTTAATGAATGTAATGTTACTGTGGCATTCAATCAAATTCTCGTCATCGCCAATATCTTTATATATTGAAATCGCTTTCTGGGTATATACTTCAGCCGGGATATATTCACTAAGAGACAGACACACAGTTCCTAGGATTCCGTAACACGATGCTTCTCCTTCTCTTTCGCCAATTTCCATTTTGATGACAAGTGCTTTCTCGAGATGCTCTTTAGCCTTGGCACAATCACCAAGCAATAAAAACACGGTTCCTAGGTGTACATAACATGTCGATTCTCCTTGTCTGTCACCAGTTTCCATTCCTATCGTAAGTGCTTTCTCGTGATATTCTTTAGCCTTTACATATTTACCAAGAGATTGAAACACCCTTCCTAGGTTTCCATACGATGATGCTTCTCCTGCTCTGTCGCCAATTTCTACACTGATCGCAAGTGCCTTCTCGAAGTATTCTTTAGCCTTGAAAAATTCAGCAAGGGAATAAAACACTTTCCCTAGGTTTATGTAATTTGCTTCTTGTCCTACCTTGTGACCAATTTCCATGTTGATCGCAAGTGCTTTCTTAAGATTTTCTTCAGCTTTGACATATTGACCAAGAGAGGTAAACAGACTTCCTAGGTTTCCGTAAACTACTGCTTCTCCTTTTCTGTCAAAAATTTCCATGATTGCAAGTGCTTTCTCATTATATTCCATAGCCTTAACATATTCACCACGTGATTCAAACATAGTTCCTAGGTTTGCGTAAGCTGCTGCTTCTCCTGCTCTGTCTCCTATTTCCATTCTGATCGCAAGTGATTTCTGGATGTATTCTTCAGCCTTGACATATTCACCAAGAGATTTAAGCACAGTTCCAAGGTTTCCAAAACATGTCGATTCTCCTTGTCTGTCACCAATTTCCATTCTGATCGCAAGTGCTTTCTCATTATATTCCTTAGCCTTAACATATTCACCAAGTGATTCAAACATCGCTCCTAGGTTTCCATAAGATGATGCTTCTCCTGCTCTGTCACCAAGTTTAACAGTGATCGCAAGGGCTTTTTCATGATATTCTTTAGCCTTCAGATATTCTCCAAGGGATTGGAAAACAGTTCCAAGTCCTTCATAAGAATGTGCTTCTCCTGCTCTATCCCCAAGTTCCATTAGAATCACAAGAGCTTTCTCGTGATAGTATTTAGCCTTCTCATATTTACAAAGTAGTCCAAACACAATTCCTAGGTTATGGTAATTTGCTGCTTGTCCTTTTCTGTCTCCAATTTCCATTCTGATCGCAAGTGCTTTCTCGAGATATTCCTTAGCCTTGACATATTCACCGAGAGATCGAAACACTGTTACTAATTGTTCGTGAACGTCTGCTTCTCCGTTTTCTGTCTCCAGTTTGCTATCATGATCTTCCGCTGCTCTCTCGAACAGGTCTTTTGCCTCAACATACATACCTTGACCCTTAAACATATGTGCCAATGTTATGCTAAGTTTCCCTTCTCGGAGTAAATCACCACGTTCGCTAGATATGAGAAGAAGTTTCCTGCCGTATTTTATTGCATTTGTGAAATCTGGGACACGACAGTACGCTGCGAACATTATGATATAGACAGCGAGTTTTGCTTTCTCCAGTGCTGGTAAAATCAAGAGTTTCCTTGGCATAACTCGATGGCTTTTACACCACGACCGGTGATAAGAAGGAATTTGGCAACAACTAAGCCGATAATTGCTCATATTAAACATCTTCTATGTTGTTCATGACGACCTTTTCTGTCTGTAAGGTATAAAAAGAATAATAAAATAAGTGTTTTTTTCACTCTTTTATTGACAATTTTTCATTAACGTTTTAACAATTTTCATTAAATAATACATTTATTTTATATATTACATATTAATAACAAAATACGATTGTTCTATGATATGAGGAAAACGGCCACACACTACATAACACGGCACATTATAACACAGCACAACACATACACACAACAGAAAACAACGAAACACAACACATTAGTGACAACGATGACAGTAGGCAGGTACATGTATTTACAAAATACATCACCAATTACTAAAGAAAGCTACGAAAATACTGCAAGGATTGCAACCCATCTTTTCTTAAAAGTTGAAAAATGACCCATTTTGTATTGCTATATATTTCTCGGTTTCTAATTTAATTTTAACTTTTTCAGAAACATACTAAAGTTAGGGCAGACACAAGCTTTTCTGCATTCCCAAATACTCAGTTTCCCGAGAATTATAAGATAATTTATTATATCAGTCCTGTTCGGAAGCCCAAGTATAATTTCCTTTAAGGTTACAAGAGGTAAATCTATTCCAAAAGGCTTGCACATGGGAGCATTCAAAAAAGAGGTGGTATATATAGTCTTTTTTGAGGAACCGCAGAAAGTGCATTTATCAGTTAGCGCCAAGCCTATTTTGAAAAGTTTTGTATTTATGTACAATATATAATAAGTTATGGTTGTATCGCTGTGCGGAAAAATATAGATAATACTTCATGGAAAGGGCTAGCGTATGGCATTAACGCTGAGCGAGATCGGTATACGTACAGTATATAGCCGAAGTGCAATGGCAAAAACAGGCAGGCGATTCCTCATGGATGGTGCACCATGCAGCACGCCAAAATCGCCAAGGAATCAAACCTGGCACCCGGAATGCTAAACCGGGCACCCGGTCCAAATCTGGGAGTGGTATTGAGGGAGTGCACTAAATCACACTCTTTTATGTGTTTGTGGAAATAATTTTGTCCACCTTCAATTTACAATTAAGTTGCTGATTGTTTGGTTGGGTTTCTGTTTGTCTACGAAAGAGAATTAATAAAACCCTAATCTGAAGGTTCAGAAGATAAGAAGAGAAGTTTTGACCCAGCGTATTGTTAAAATATGCACACGGAACAGCGCCTTTAAAAAGCCCCGATCAAACGGTCACAAGACCTCACAACATCTGTCTCAACATTCTCTCAACATTTGTTGTCTCATGTTGAGAGAATTTTGAGAGATGATCAGAGATGTTTAGACCATGCCTGGTCAAGCGGTCTCGACAACCTCTCAACATTTCAAGAACAAAAGAAATGTTGTGAAGATGTTGACGGACAAAGTTTAAATGAATTTAAATGTGTCTCAACATGTCCACAACACCTCAAAACATTATTGTTGAGAAGGGTGGGTCAAACAACAGCTCTCAACAAAATGTTGAGAGAATGCTGAGACAAATGTCGTGACCGTTTGATCGGGGGCCTTAAAGAAGTTCACTTTTTTACTGAAAATGTTTAGATTCTCATATTATTGTCAATTCTCACTGTATTAATTTAAATTATTAATAAATAAAAATAAAAATACTCTCAAAAAAGAGTTTTTTATACTGAAAGTATTTAAAAGAACTTTGCCCAATTTTATTGTTGTCTCTTTGATTGAAATTCCACTTCGCTGTTCAACTTGCGTGCCTTCTTTTTTTTACGTGGACTTAGACCATCCCCATAAAATGTTTTGTTTCCCATCGCCCTCTCTCTCGTGAAAGTCGGTCGGTCGGTCGGTAAAAAAAAAAGAAAAAAGCAAAAGCAGAGAAAACGAAATATTGACAAAAAAAAAAAAAACAAAATGTATACATAAATAATTCCAAGGCGAGCCTTGTTTATATCTTCCCCGTGACCACCATTTTTTGCAACGAGCCAGATATCACTCTGAAAAGTGTTCGAACACGTTATTACTGGGCTGATTTATA
>MU825886.1:852150-928654 GCA_029204205.1 Desmophyllum pertusum | reverse complement strand
CGTGAAATCGCAGGTAGCTTTACACTCTTTAAAAACACTCTTTTAAAAAACAGAGTGAACTTACAATTACAATGTTGCTATACTGTAACTGTTAAGTAAGTACGCGTAGTCCATCTCTAAGCTGTTATTAATGTTTCATTAATGTCGCAGTTTTAGATCTGCCTGCAATATGGTAGTTTTTTTTTTGTTAAACAAGGAAACGCGCAAAGATATCCAAATCATGACAGATTGCCTTTTTCTTTTTTTTTTTTTCCCTTTTCCCCAAAATTTTTTTTTTGACACACTAAGATGTAAAGATGGGATTATATAAAAATCCCATGCCTTTATCCATTAAAATCGTTTCTGGGTTAGAACAGTGGTCATGAAGCTTAAAGTCGTTTTACTGAGGGAAAAGACTGATTGAGCGCGCCATTGAGTTTCCTTTTTATCTAAAGCTAGTATCAGAATCAGATAAAGAGCTTATTGGTAGTTGTAGTTTCTTTTGAGACAATTCTAGTGTGAAAAGTTATCAACTGGTTAAAATGGTACACAATTATTACAAACTGTCAAATGTTCAGTCTCTGTTTTAATTTTAGAATTCAAGTAATCTACTAGAAAGTATATGTGAAATACATCCTTTACTTCTACTATCAAGGTTTAAAAATCCCTGCTATGGCCATTGCAGGGTGTTACATAGTGTTAAAGCTGTAAAGGCTTGAGTAGTTGACATGTATATATATCTTGAAGTTCTCAATTGAACAATTTTAATTGTTGTTTTAAAAAACGTAACTTAGAAAACTCTATCACAGTAGCAGTTTATACAAATAAATCTAGAAATTGTAAAGGACGTGCAGTCTGTTTCAATCTCCCTGTGAAATCTACTTTATTGTTGATGTTAGTTTAATTAAACAGGCGTGGGAGCAAGAACGGACCGAGTCAGTGATTTTTGTCCCGATGTTGCTAGCCAACATGACATATCCTCATTGCGGTGTGCTGATCAGATGATGTGACAATTTTCTGAGCACTCGTGAGTGCTCGCGCTGTTTCTTGGATTGGATAATAACAATCGGAAACTCTTTTCGAGAGCTCCAACGAAGATTTGCAAAAAACGGCACTTGTTCCCCCGACAGCACGATGTGTACATCATTATTTGCCTCCCTTACACTACCCATGATAAACACTTTCATTTGTTCTTCTTTCTATGTTCACCCAAAGCACCACAATAATACTATAATTATACCTTACATGTTTCCCTGTATTTTGATTAAGTTTCCATTATTAACTTATCCATACCCCTTGCATAACTGTACATGGATATATAACCTTCGCATTTAAACTATCATGGGGATTTTTCTGCTTTTTTGGTCAAAATTTACCCTGGGTACCAGAGATTTTTCTCGCTCGCGTCGCGTCGAGATCGGCCGGAGGCCGACGCCCCGAGCGGCTGACTCGTTTCCAGTCGTCTCTCTTATCTCCTATTAATATCCCCCCGCGTCTTGCGACTCCCAACAAAGGAGACAAGAGAGACGAATGGGGACGAGTCAGCCCGAGAGGCGAATCACAATAGAGACTTGAAACCGGAAACCGTGCAAGAAAAGCCTCTGGCACACAGGCCAGGGTAGTCAAAATGGTGCAATATACAATAATCTTTAATTACTATTAGTATATATTTCGTAGCTGGCCTATCGGAAATCACTGTGAAATGATCAAATTCTGGGTTTTATGGAGAACGTGAACCAAGATTCAGAGCTCTCAAGTTTTGTATCTGCAAGTTTATATATTTCTGTGTTTATATTAGTACGTGAAATGTTGTCTCTATATGTTTAGCATTTTTAGCAATACTAGTTATTACTAGTTAATAATAGTTAACCACACTATGTATCACTCCATTACTTCCTGGGTGAATTATACGAGCCTCTTGCAGCACGCGGTGGCAGACCCATTGTCCTCCTATGGGGCGGCTGTACCATGGGCCCAGGGAACCTCGAGCAGCCGCTGGACGGAACTGAGACTGCAGTGCAACTGCGTGCGCACCAAACTGAACAGCGGGGTGCGCATGCACAGCCATGGGCTGCGCTGCGAACAACTTGATGACGAGGGTAAGGAGCAGTGATGGTATGACGGGAATGCGCGGAAGGAATGGGAACAGGTATGGCATTGAAGGGGTGTGGGTCGTGTACACCTGTTGCATAGCAGCGTACTGTGCACCTTGCCACTGACCAATGGAGGGGTGGGGATCAGGCTGAGGAGGTCCAGAAGGCTTGCCGAGTCTGTTCATGCTATTGGCTGCTCGTGGGGTGCGCCCCGCTCAGACTGGCCTGGTCAGCGTCCCACAGCTTACAAAGCTCTTCGCCGATTTTAGGCTCCAGTTCCTGGAATGAAACACATATGAATGTCACCTTGTCACCAAATTTATCCACTAGCCTATTGATTTCTTTTAAGTTCTTTTAAATTTACTCAATGGTGCAATTGTATACATGTACATCAAATGAAATTTAGCTATTAATTAATTTTATTTGGAAATCTGCCGAGACTGGAAAATACATGATGGAATGAAGCACACATATTAGCAAGCCGCAAGCTTATAATATTAATGTATCTTCAACAAATTATTGTACGATACTAGAAAAAGTCAGAGACTGGGTAGGACTCTGGATCGAGTCAATCTTTTGTTTTGCACTAGCACGTACACTATGGTTGAAGTACGTGACCAAAAGCGTTTCAACTGGTTAGTTACTGGGACACAAAATCGTATTTTAAAGCGAATAAAAACATGGCACAAAGAACTTTGTTGGGCTTTATAACGACTTCCCTTTACCAGCTTTGACGACAGTCATTGTAAAAGTGCTCTATTTAGGTAGCATAGGTCCGCAAAGCGTGCATTCTACAATAATTGTAAAAAGTGTTCTATATAGGTA
This sequence comes from Desmophyllum pertusum, assembly GCA_029204205.1. Classification (NCBI taxonomy): domain Eukaryota; kingdom Metazoa; phylum Cnidaria; class Anthozoa; order Scleractinia; family Caryophylliidae; genus Desmophyllum; species Desmophyllum pertusum. The sequence goes on along the minus strand of MU825886.1, from coordinate 925,757 downwards.
GCATTACTGGCTGACCTGTCCATCACGACTGATCTGAACTTTCTTGTGATCATTCCACGGGTTTACAAGATGATGAGCTTGCTGGAATGGAATACTGGCTCTGTGGAATATGGGAAAGAGGAATGTAATCACACCACATGTATCCGGCGGAAGGATTTTTGCATTTGAGATTTGGAATTTCAGAATTTTACGGTATTGTGCCCTAGCTCCTTCACAGGAAACCTTGTCCAAAGTACATGTACATACTTTTTAATCCAATCGACACTAAAGACACCGCTCAGTGAGCTTGAACCAAATTCAGGTGACTTGTCTTTGCCAATGGGTGACGTCATTTGTGCATAGCCTGTTGCAAAGGGAAAGTAAAGACTGAGTGAAAAATGTCAGTTTAAGAAGTGTATGCTAAAGGTGTTTCTGTTTTTGGGGAGAAGTGAGAAGAATGGGATAAAAAAAAATAGTTTGAGAAAGATATTATTCAATCAGTGAAATAAACTAATCGGAACACAAATTACGAGTTCTCCCAACAGGAGTCGAACCTATTACCTTCCGCAAACCGGTCGGACGCTCTACCACTGAGCTACAGGAGACTCACATTTGAACCTACAATAATTATATGCCTAAGTTCCCACGAGTTTCCTGTAGCTCAGTGGTAGAGCGTCCGACCGGTGAGCGCAAGGTTATAGGTTCGACTCCTTTGGGAGAACTCAGAATTTTTTTTCGAGTAGCTTGTGTCACTGACTGAATAATATCTTTCTCACTTCACCATCATTTCTTTCCAAAAAAAAAAAATAGCTCTTTGAGAAAAAGTATCACCTTGAAAGTGGCCACTTCCTTGCACAGAAAAGACGAGAATAACATGCTTGGTTTCCTAACAACAAAATAATATACGTTAGTCAAGTTACATAACAGTGCCTGCGGCATAAACACAAGTTACTTACAAGCAACACTTGTTAAAGTTTCTAAAGTTTTTTAAATTACGTTTTGGTATTTGAATTTTTTCGAATAGATAGAAAGCCACATTAAAAAAATCAGGCAAATGAAAACCTTTATAAGTGTGTTTCACTGTATAGTTACCACATAGTTACCACAGGATCTTACCTTAAAAGCTCTGTTAAGCTTCTTTTCATTGGCCAATGTAGTTGCCCAGATGCCCTTAAAAGAAAACACATTAAAAAACATCAAAATGATCAAAGTCACTTTTGGGCACAGTTTAAATCCAAAATACCGTAACATGCCGTTTATACTCATAAGTGTACGCGCAGTTTGTGATTGGATAAAATGATTCGGAAAACTCTTTGAGTGCTTCCACGAAGATTTGTCAAAACCAGCACTTGTTCCCCTGACTGGACAAGAGAAAGTATACCAATGAATCATATATGAACTGCGGATAGATAATGTAAAATAGTGTATTAAATAAACTTGAACTCGATGTGTTAACATTTAGTTAACAGTTAGTGAGTTACCTTGGGCCATTGATATGTCCAAATTTCTTTGATTGTTACACTTCATGATAAAAGTATCGGGCTGTAAAGGAAAAAGAGTTTCTCTTAACCTTTATGACAATACCTTCTCTTGCATAATCGTGCATAGTTTAATATGTGGAACTGTATTTCCTCTATTTAGCCCCTTTAAGTCTGTAATGGCGATCACAATCGTAACCTCACAATGTCGAATGACTACACAGATTAAAACAACCGCGACATGCACGGTTTGTTTAAACAATGTATGTCATATAATGCACGAAAAGCTTGTATTGACGGTGAACTTAAGCATGATACGGCGAATTAGAAACATTTATGCCCCCTTTGTGAGACCTGGAAATAAGGTAAATAGACAGGACAGTCAGTGAACTACGTAATAATAAAAAAGTCCTTGCAATGTATTTACTGTATGAATTTGTAATGAATTAACCTATGTAGGACATTCTTTTCTTTTGTATCTTTGGGTACAATATTATAGTTTTAGTAACTCAAAACAGTAGCAGTAAATAGACCAAGTAAAATGATACAAACCCGCATTTAGTTTCTCTGACTGCTGAGCAGGCCTTGGCATCCAACTGTCACTGGACACTTTGTTCCCATTCTGTTTAGACACAAAGCAAAACAGTTACACCGACAATCATAGTTACCGGTATGCTCTCGATTAAACGCTGGGAGCGTTTATTTACAACTCGACCTGGTAGACCCTGTAGTATCGGGTGCAAAGTTTGCATTTCGCACCCGAAAGTGTAAAATGTCGGAAGTGCCATCCTTTTTATAGCGGAACGCCTACGTTCTACAAGACTCTCAAATTCACCTGTCGTTTTTACCACTGTAAACAAAGTCAAAGTGTAGCACAACTCACTTGTGGAGACGATGGTGTTTCACTTTTTACATGTGGACTTGAACCTGAAAAAGACATACATGTACATTGAATAGAAAATTTAACAAAGTAAAGGCTCGTTTAAATGGTTTAATAAACACTATTAAGAACACCAATTGTGTTACAGATTTATAGATCGCTTACCAGAAGGGTCTCTAGGGCGCTCCCTGGAGGGAGAAAACTGCTCCATTGGGCGGGGCCTGCAAATGGAACAGGTAATGTTCTCAATGACAATAATTATCTTAGTGTTCTCAATTATAGCAATATATTTGGCATGAAGAAGTTACGCAATGCCAAGTAACAATGTAGCAAAAGATTACCACCTTGCTTGTTGCATTCAGACACAGTTTTTTTTACAGTACTGTACTTAACATGATTTACACCATTTGTCCTCTCGGCCCAGATGCTCAAAGGGTGTAAAACGCTATATCCACTGGATAAATCACTATCCAGTGGATAAGTGTTAACAACACCAACTGGCGTTACCCACCCTTTGAACAATCAGGCCGAGATTATCAAAGGTATTGCAATGTAACATAACTCCTGACTTAAAAAAATGCATTTCAGTTAATAAGAAAAATGCAAAGTATTTTGGAAAACAAAATCAACAAAGCGACACCATACCTGTCCATCCTAGGCCTTGAGTCAGGTCCACTTTCAATTCCTGTGAGTAATAAAATTTACCCTTCAGTTAGAAAACCACAGTGGGAGACACAGTGGACTAATGGTTACCGCATCGGAATCCGGATCGAGTGGTCCTGGTTCAAGTGCTGGCCAGTGTCAGTGTGTTGTGTTCTTGGACAAGACATTTTACTCTCACAGTGCCTCTCTCCATCCAGGAGTATAAATGGCTTCCGGCAAATTGTAAGGGTAATCTGACAAAAATACTGGGGGGGGGGGGGGGAGGGGGGGGAGAGGGGGGTGGGTGTAAACCTGCGATGGACTAGAAAGAATCCCACCAGGGGGAGAGAAGAGGAAACTGCACATACAGTGTAACACTGCGAACATTTTAAACCAAACAGTGACTAATCCCTAACTTCTCTTTACTGATTAAAGGAGCTAAGTCACAATAAATTTAGTCATTTTTTCCGATGTACAAAATCAACTTAAAATCTAAGGAAATTATAAAATAACAGTTTACTAAGGTAGAAAAAGGTAATAATAAACCAAACAGGAAACAAGGATGGCTAATATTGGAGAAGATTGAGACTGATAGCAAACAACAAACTTTTCGAGATGCGCCATCCGTAACATAGCCTCCTTTTATAAGAGGCAGGTCATGAGAATGAAGGAGTTGATCATCATCCTATCAGGAAACGACTTATTGATTTAAAACTAGACTCTCCCAAATGACTGATAAAAACGTATGAACACAGTGAGGAGAATTTTGAGGTTGATCACCTGGTCGTGCCGGTGTTTCTCCTTTGGCGTGGTGGGTACAATGAAGGATTCATGACTTGCTCTTCAGCTGTTAACACTGCTGATACAGCACGCACAACCATCTGTGGATGAAAACATAGGTCCACAATACGTACTTGTGTTGGCTTATGTAGGCCCTTATTTTGTTACCCGTTTTGTCTAAGTGGTTTGGTATTTAACAATAGCTTCTACGGTGTTCACGATTGACTGTTATGACTGACCTTGGCTGAGACCTCTGTGAAAGCCTAAAGTTATGGTTATATTCTTTTAGATTCGTTCCTTGGTTATTATGATCGTATTATCCATGTAGGTATGCTTTGGTTTTAGGGTTTATTCCTCCTTGAAAGCCTCCAGTTTCTCATGGTCCGAAAACCCCAGACATGTCTGTCATTTTAGTATTTAACTGTGTACATTCAAGTTTGTAAGTTACTTAGCAGTAGTTTGTTGTAGAACAGGAGCCTTGAGCCCAGTCAGTGACAAAAGCTACTCGAAAACATTTTTCTCAACATTGGACCTGTATAGATGTGGTATTGTTATAGTATAGATGTGGTATTGTATAGATGTGGTATTGTTGATTACCTCATCCACTTGGGACCATGGTCTGGAAGGCGAACGAATCCTTCTAACGAACAGCGCTTGTAATTTGTGATGCAGATATGACACATGGTTTACAACCTGCAGGAAAACAAATCATTATAGACATAACAAAATTGTATTAATAATAAGTAAAGTAAAATATTTCAGTTTTGAGCTAGTAGTGTAGTTTTATCCTGATGGTGGAAGGGCAGTTTCGTGGGGGCAGTGTAGTTTAGTGGTGGAATCTCTTCTTTTTAAAACCATTAGTTAAGGTGAAACAATTACGGCACAAATCTGACATTTTATGACTTTTCTATAAGTTGAACAAATTTTCTTAGTGCATAGCATGACCTTTCAAGAATTTCGAATTCCATGACTTTTCTACGAGCTGAACAAATTTTCCTACATTACTTGACTTTTCCAGGCCTGGAATGCAATTTCAAATTCCATGTCTTTCTATTACCTTTCCACGACTGTATGAATCCTGGGATTAAAAGAGAAGGGGAGGGGGTCTAAATACATCACAACTACCTCTTGGTTCCCTGATAGAGCAATCCAGTCATCCACCTTGAACATGACACCATTGTTTTCCTTTCTCTCTCTTGATGTTTCCTCTGTGTCGCTGTCACTGCTCTCACTCTCTCGTCCCAGGCCTTCACCAGGGTATCTCTCATTGTCACGAGTTGCAGAGGGGTCCTGGGTAACATGCTCAGAGGAGAGACTGGGGCCAGTGAAGAGTGACACTGTTATGGGTGACACTAGTGTGCAGCATTTGACCGTCACTGTTGTGTACAACCTGTTGGGAGATAGATAGAGAATAATACATTGGGGGTGAAGATGTCAAATTTCTATTCAACTTGATATCTCACCAATAAGTGCAGCGAACAAGTGATAACACAAGAAGATAAATTGAATATATCTATGGAAAGCAACCATGTACTTTCAAACGCAGTCTTATTAATTGATATTCAGGTTAAAAAACCATCTTTAAATAGGGACAATGGAGTTGATTTGGCGAGAATGAATTTATGACTCAATTTTAAGAGGCCATGTTTATAATAACAATAATAATATTCCTAATCTGACATATTTTCATTCATCGGGCTGATGAAGTTCGGTTGATCCAAACAAAATATTCTCAGCTTTTAGAAACTTTAAATTGTTTCTATACATTGTTTCTTTAAATAAGTTTCTTAGATAAAGTTTTACTAAGTTCTGAGTTTATTTAATTATGTGCTATGTTGTTACAGTGAAGAGCCCCCTTAACCGTTGCCACTCGACAAAGTTTTTGATAATTTTTTCAACTTTCTGACATCTTTCTGAAGGCTTTCGTTTCAACTGGCAAATCAAAATGCAAGAACTATGAGAGGCGGAGACATGTCAAGCTCCACATAGAAGTTCTGACCATTTACCAACTAGTCTATTGTAGAAACAAACCTTGACATTTCTTCATAAATCAGCCAATCAGATGGAAGTTTGCTGATGGATTTGGCCTGGGCACCAGTCACTGAGTCTCCTTTGTGTTGGGGACTGGTACAATATGGAGGAATTGTGAAATCGAACCTTGTTTTCTTTCCTGAAAAAATAATTCAAAAAATGTACTGTCATTCCTGTGAGAGATGCGGTGGCCTAATGGTTTTGCTCGTTGGACTCCAGTTCTCAGCAGGCTGGGTTTAAGCGCTTGCCGGGGTCATTGTGTTGTATTCTCAGGCAAGACACTTTACTCTCATAGTGCCTCTCTCCACCCAGGAGTATAAATGGGTACCAGAGACAAAATGTTGGGGTGTAAACTGCGATGTACTTATTCACTAGCATCCCATCCAGGCAGAGTAGCAATAATCCTAGTTGGCTTCATGCTGCAGAAAACTGGGATAAGCTCTGGCAATGTGGGCCAATTTGGCCCGAGTGGCTTTACCTCTTACTGTCTCTTTCTAGGTTGAAAATGATTCAGTTCACAAGTTTTTTCAGTTAACATCATTCATTGCATAGTTTGGGCCATACATGAAGTTTAATTTTGCGGATTGGTGTTTTTTTGGTTTGTTTTGTGGGATCTAAGTTTTGTGATTGGCAGAGACTAGTTTTCCGTGTAGGGAATACATTTTTGCCAATTTTCAGCAGTAGCTTACAATAAAATTTTATTGAAATTACAAACACGTATAATGACTTGTAATGACTTGTTTTGGTCCTTACTGTGTTGTAAGTTTTTTAGCACTTCTATCCACACGAGCCACTTGAGGAAACGTTCCAGCACAGAGAGCTGCCTGCAATAAAATGAAAAGGAAAGGAAAATTGAATGATCCAATACAGGATGATGATATATACATTGCAATCCATAGCTTGCCTACTCTAGAGGGATGTGAATGCTGCTATTTATGTGAAAGTGTCTTGGCCAAGAACACAGCACAATGACCCGGCCAGCAATCGAACCCAGACCACTCGTTATAGAGTCCAACATGTTAACTAGTAAGCCACCACATCTCCCACTGTGGTTTACTAACCTGAGGGTAAATTAATTTTTATTACTCACACGAATTGAAAGTGGACCTGATTCAAGGCCATGGTCTATTGAAACTCATATTGCAGGTGAGAATAAAAATGACAAAAACAAGCTTGCTGACAAATTTGGTTCATCCTCGAAAAGATGCTTCAGTAAAATGCCACTGTCGCCCAAAACCTATTTCTGACATTGCAAGCTGTGAGATCATTGTTACTCAGTCGCAGGCCCTGTTGCTACCCCCTCTTTCCCTCACTTTACTGTGGCCATACCTTGACAACAGCCCAGTTATTTGAATTTGAATTCAAGTCTCTGATGTCCCCTGCACCTCGAGGCCGAATAAAACCTGCAACTTTCAACTGACCAAGAATTTGTGATCTGAGAAATAAGAGAAGAGAAGGAATGTCATTAAAAAAGCGTTACAAGCAACCATTACATAACTGCAAAATGCAAAACACTCATTAGTTTATTTCATAATAACAAATATATGATCCTGCCCACTGATGGACACCCTGAGAAATACCTGGTAATAAATGGGAGTTAGATCAAAGGCCTAGGGTAAGGAAAATTATTCTCAATAATGTTATATGGGGCCATCCGACTCTTGAGATCAGACGACATGAAGGAATTACCACCCCATATGTTTTAAGGTAAGGTATAGGGCCTACAAAACATGAGGACAACACAAGAACGTCCATTGAAAGTAAACTGGAAAGCACCATACATGCCCCAAATACATGCACGAAACGTTGGAAAGTGCAAGGTGAAGTGTCAAGGGCAAAGGGCCTTCCAATCCATCCAATCCTTGCAATCTTTGCAATCCATGCAATCCTTCCTTTTTTCAACCTGAGTACCAACAAATCTATACATGTGTATTGAAAAAGAACATTTATTTTCACCTCATGCCAGCCATCATTTCTAATGTAGCTTGAGACAAATAATTCCTGCGGCAGTAGTTTCTGTCAAATCCTTCTGATCTTGCACGCTGCCAGCCCTGTAAACAAGACAAAATAGTTTGTCAAGTAAGATTGCCTGGGTGAATGATCTCTTGAGCAAGACTAGCCTACGAACAGATTGACGTTTGGGACCTCTCACATTTGAGGCCTCGCTCATTATTGCAGGTTTGCTACTCGCATGTGAGGCCCCATACATGAAAGACTGTTTTTTTTTTTTGTCGTCTAACAGTGTTCTCTCTGATGAATAGATGGCAACACAGACTCACCCTAAACACTTGTACAAAGATCAAATGATCACTAAATGGATCCAAGATGAATCTTTTCCTGGCTGCAGCTGCTGCACGCCTCTCTGATGGGTACATGGGTAGGATAACTGTACATAAAAGTGAAAGGTGTTTTGGACAGCATTAATAATACTATTTAGGTGAATTGTCCATGATAACATCAGGTGGCTCCAGTTTAGAGGTAGAAATTAAACATTTTAATTTTGTCTCTCTTGGAACTGTGAAAACTGTATGCAATAATGAGTGGTGTCCATGTACTATGAGACTAAGACACTCAAGGACAGGGTTTCCTGTAATAAACAACCGGAGGCTGAAACAAAGAGTATTTTGTTCAACTGGTTGGCAAATATGAATAACAAAAAACGTATAAAAAAAAGTTTGATTTGAGATTTTCGAACCCAGACTCGATTTATGCTCAGTCAAGAAATTCTCCAGCTCAATATACACTATTTTTTACTTACAAGGATCTCTGTATTCCAGCGCACAAGCGATGGTTACCACTGGATCCAAACACTTGAGTACAACTGAATACAAGATCATCTTCCCCAGCTGTGGATTAAGAGGGAAGTCTGCAAGGTGACGACCTGTAGGGGCATGCCAAGAAAATACCAGACAATTACTACATGTTTTGGTCAAAGTCCGTCTACACGCCTAGTGGCTTATCGGGCTGGTGCTTGAACTCTGGTTTTCCATAGCATGAAGTGACTATGTTCACACTTGGTGCCCGAGCACTAGTGCCTGGGCACCGGCACAAAATGGTGCTGTGTTCACACACTGAGTACCCAAGATATCGACATGTTGGCCGTGCCCGAGTACAAGGTCAAGATTCTGGCGTGGGTACTTGAAAAAAGGTGTGTTCACATTAGTGCCGAGCGAGAATTGTACTCGGGCACCGTGCTCGGGCACCAAGTGTGAACATAGCCTAAGAGTATCGCTACTCCCCTGGATGGGATGCTAGTCCATCACAGGTGATTTGCAAGACAATCAATGTGCAAGTCAAACTCATTTTCATATGAATGATTGTGCACCAGGACTCGTTTTGATACAGAGGCAAAAGACAACTCGAAAATGGCCTATTACGCCTTAGTATGTATTTTATGGTGTTAAATGTTGGATTATATGGTGGAATGTAGTTACCAAGGTCAGTCAGATCCTCCCACTCATCCAAGGCATCTATTGTCTTTAAAGGCAAACAAGTAAAAAACAAACATCAGAGCTACATGTACAGGACTAAGACATGGGACCAGGATCAAAAGTAACTAATGTGTCCATGTTTAAATAAATCAGAGGGAAACCTATGGACTAATGAATACAGCTATACTCAATGTTCTCAGTTGAACCATAGCCTGGAATATACGTAAGGGGGGTGTGACTGGTAATATTGTTATGACTGTGCAGTCAGTGCTGTACCACAAAGTAAAGAAGGCCGTTTGGCCATGTGCCACCTTGTTACGCCTATGTACTGAAATAAAAATGTTATCAAGAACCCTGCCTGTATAATAAGAAAATATTTATATGAAATAATGTAAAGTAACATATTAAACAACACCCTAGTTGTCTAAACCAACCTTAAGCAAGGTAACAGCATTTCGAAGAACCAAAAGGGTGGTGGCTCGGCAGCTTTTGACAGGAAATCAGTTATTGATGTGTTTGGCGATGCTAAAAGCTTTGTGTGAAGGCAAAGTCCCTATAAAACAAACAAGTAGAGAGGAAACATATAACAACTTATATAATATACTGTATAATACATGTACTCAACAAAATTTATAGATTCTGATTGGTCATTGACGAGTGGGCATTGAGGTTATATAGTGCAAAACTGAATTATAAAGTGTAATACAAAAGTTGCTAGGGAAACGGCAGTAAGATGCCAATTTGTGAAATACATGTAGCAAATGGCTGGTCAGGTGCTGGGTTTGCTTTTTTAATCGCCTAAAGAAAAAAATGAAAAATGAAAATACGTCCAGTAAAAGTACCCAAATGTGATTGTCTGGCAGAAAGGGCAAAAGTGAACCCAAAAATTTAATAATACGAAAATGAAACATTTGCAAAATTTTGTTGAGCACATTATAAACAAAAAATTGCATGAACTGCTCATGTAATTTGCGACTTATGTTCTCGATGGACTAGCATTACCATCCGATACTCCTAGTCAGCTTCATACTAAGGAAACTGGAGTGAGGTGCTAGCCAGATAAGCCTCCTATCTTGTAAACAGACTTAAAACCTTTAATCTGAGACAGGGACATGACCTCAAAAGCTTCTAGCTTGCACTTGGAAAGGGGTTGATCAATGTATAATCAAGATTATTGTTGAACAGTCTTTACCTGCAGTGGTGTTCTTAGCAATTCTGGAATTTGATATTCCAACAAGCTATCATGGCGAACACGGCTAAATAAATGAAAACAAACACCAGGAGAGCATCTTCCAGCCCTGAGAAGATAAACAACAATAAATATATATGATATAAATATGGGCACAAGTGATCGCACGAGCCCTTAGGTGAAAGCAATTTGAGAACTTTCAAAACATCATGACTGACCATAAATCGCGAATTGCACATCTGTCGAGCAGTTCAAGACATGCAATTTTTAGTTTATAATATACTCAACAAACTTTTGCTGCAAACAGTGCAAATGGATGCAAATGCGAACATTTTGTGTTTGTATTCTTCAATTTTTGGGTTCACTGTTCTTTCATTTGACTTTTTTGCCAGAAATTCACCCATATTTATGTAGCTTCCTAGTATTTCACTTTTTCTATAGCTGTTCAACAACATTTTGGCTCAAAAAAGCAAACCGGCTGGCAGCAATTGTTTGTTTGCAATTTCAAAACTGGCGCCTCCCCACCATTACCATAGCAACTTTCGCATTGCACTCATCATTGACCAATCTGAATCTAGAAATTTTTTTGAGTATATTATATAAAATATAACAATGTAAGTCTGAAAACACAAGATAGATCGATCACCTTCCTTTCCTCTGAATTGCACTTGTTTTGGAAACCCACACGGGTTGTAGTGTGGACACTGATGTTAAGGCATCAAAGGATTTCTTAAGAAGCAAAAGTCTTGTCAGTCACTCATCTTTGTACAAATCAGAATACACCAACCCATCAAATTATTATAATGGTTCAGAACCATAGTAAGTTGTAGAACATTGTGGTTGCTTAAGGCCAGGAGATTAATATTGGGTTTCCTGGGCGATGTCCCCCTTGAGAAATTTCAAAAATTCATGTAGTTGTTTTGAGATGAATATTGGAGTGTTACAAGATTAGTTGATATGAAAATTGTCTGGGTTTTCAAAAATAATTATTATTTCTATGGACACTGGATTGGGCAGTCCAGATTTGAGCCCTGGCAAGGTCTTTGTGTTATGTTACTGGGCAAGAGATACTTTATTCTCCATTGATACGACCACCCATCCATTGACATGACCACCCTGCTGATACGATCACCCCATTAATATGACCAGGTCATTAATATGACCAAACCCATTAATGTCACCAACTCTTTATTTTGGCCATACATGCAGTCCAGCTAGACTTCAAAGATATTTAGTTTTACTGCGGCTGGTTACGAAAGATGATAACACTTCTGTGTCAGGGGGTCCATAACAAGGGATCCACACAAAGTGTGCTGTGTATGTAATCCATATTAATAATGTTCTTATCATGTACCTCTTTAACCTTTCCACTGTCAATCACAAACACAACATCATCAATTGTCACACTAGTCTCAGCTATATTGGTAGAGAGAATCTGTGTGTGAAAGACAGGGCCAGTAAGCATTCACTATAAAGCACTATGAGGTTTAAATTAGGTAATAATTATTAATGAAAATGTTCAAGAAATGAAACTTACAATCTTTCTCATAGTATGATGCAGTTTATTGAAAGCCTTGGGTAAAAATAAAAAAAATGTCAACAATAATAATGTTAATGCTGCATGGAATTAAACATTAAAACAAATTTAATAAAATAACCATCATTTATACCATTTCTTTCTAATAGTCCATTTCCGAGTTGCCTTTTGCCTCTGTTTCAAAACGAGTCCTGGTGCACAACCTTTCATGGGAATCCACCTCATTTTCATTTGAATGGTTTCACACGAGGACTAGTTTTGAAACAGTGGCAAAAGGCAACTCGGAAATAACCTGTTATTCTCCTAGCTTATAATTTTAATTACCTTTTTCTGTTCTGAAGGTTGCATGGAAGAATGAAGGGTAAAGATCTGATACCTATTTTTGAAACAATTTATATTTAGCAAAACCCAGTCAGCATTTTCATGAGTCTAGACTATGCTTATGACTAAATTATGTTGAGTCCCTATATTAGGACTGAACATACCCAGAGGTTTTTTAACTAAAGAGCCAAGCCATGATATTAAAAAAATTATTAATATACATTGGGTATTTAAAGTCTTCACGAGCATAGCGGTCCACAACTGCCACAGCTTATCCCGGATTTTGTAGCATGAAGTGACTAGGAGTATTGCTACTCCCCCTGGATGGGATGCTAGTCCATCACAGGTTACCCCCTGCCCCAGCATTTTATCAGGTTGCCCTTTCAGTTCACTGGCATCCATTTAATACTCTTGGGTGGAGAGGGGCAATGTGGGAGTTAAGTGTCTTGCCTGATGACACAACACAATGGCCCTGGCCAAGGCTCAAACCCAGACCGCTCGATGCAGAGTGCTAACCATTAGGCCACCATCCCTCCCTCCCATATATAATGGTGTAGGAAAACTGGTTTGTTTGAGTCAGATTTTGACTAGTTGTTAGTAACAGTTTTATTCTGTATCATGCCAAGTATTTTTTAGCAACATATTGAATATTGCATGGGTATATCTGCGATTACAATTCCATCAAACTGTACCTTCTTGAATTTCCAAATTCTTTATCAGCTGTTAACTGATCGCGAAGAGTAATGATTTCATCATACCCGGGAAGGAATACCAATACGGCACCTGTGTACATGTATTTATACAATAATTATTAACAAATTATTAGTTAAGGTGATTCCTTAGTATTGCATTGCGCATCCTTACTGCGCATGATTTCACACGTAATTAGCGCGCGCGCATAAAGAAAATGGCGGCTTTTCCTTTATGGCTAAGGTCGCCAGAGAGATAAATCGTCATTTTCTCGTAAACGAGTACGGTGACCTATCAATTTTTTCTCTTATTTTGAGTCTAGTAATCACCTCCTTTCTATAAAATAAATATACACTAATTTCTATTGCGGAATAATTAATAATCACCGGAAACGTGAACTTAGCTAATAAAAACGTTTCTGGAAGCTGATATTATAAGGAATTATGGGGTATATACAAGGTCCACCTGCTCCTAAACGAATACCGGGACCCCCCTTTTTTATTTCAAAATTTAAGTTCCCATAAGATAAACAACCAATAGTCAAAATTTGAATGAAAATCTATTATAAGTTCTATTTCGATGGAATGACCTTAATTGAAAGGCCAAGGGTGTTACAGATAAGTTAATGAATTATCGCTTGTACTGGTTACACTAGCGCTAAGATTGATGTCTAAAAGGAACTAACCATCTTGCAGAGCATTGCAAATATATGTCAGCAAACTGATAATCAGGTCACGATCAACCTGTGAAGTAAATCAAGATTACAGTCAAACCTCTATTAAGCGGCCCTCTGTTAAGCGGTGATCCTCTATTAAGCGGCCCTCTGTTAAGCGGTCACCCTCTATTAAGCGGTCAACACTTATCAAATTCTATTCAGCGGTCACCTCTATTAGGCGGTCAGTTGGCTATTTCCCGAGGGTGACCGCTTAATATAGGTTTGACTGTAATTATTCAGGATTCCTCATCAGAGGTGAACATGATTGCATTACCATGTACATAATTATTGTTCAAAAGTGTTTTACATGTAAATGACTCAAAGTTACAGTGATTATGGAGGAGAAAGGAGAAGGTCAGTTGGACAAAGTGAGCCGTGACTGTGAGGTTCTGTGATGTACCAGTGCCACTCAACAAGTTTTTTTTGATACGTTTTTAACACCTGTTTATCAACTTTCCAATGGTATTTGATTTGATATTTGAATTGAAATCAAAGACATGCTGGAAAATTTTTTTAGTGTGCATCATTGTGATGAAAATACATAGATTCAACAGATCTAAGCCACCTGGCCACATACAGCTCCGAGCTGTACACAGGAATGGCAGATTGCTTGTCTGGAGTGTTACCTATATCTCAAGGAGAACAAATTAGCCCTATTCAAAAATCCTGTCGACAAGAATAGATAATAAAATAGTCACTACTTCAGACCACTTACCCTTTCATCATCAAATGTCTTGTGATAGATGGAAAGTAATTCTTTGCTTTCTTGACTTAATTCATTAGATTCTTTTTCCAGAGCTGTTTCATCAACATATGGCACTTTAGGTGATGACCTAAAGATGTAAACATAAAATAGTTGATATGGATGCATCTTCACATTAATTTTACTTAATAATATTTTATTAATATTTTCTCAAACTCATTAATAATTCATCAAGTTAAAACAAAGGAAATCATAACCGTGACGGTGGTTTGGATATCTGCTCTAAATTAGCATAGATTTTTACGATTTTATTTATCTGTTTAATCCTTAGTTTTTCTTTTGATTGAGAAGATATATCAAACACTTGGGACAGTGTTTCATCCGATTTCCAAACACCTTGAATTTCGTCAAAAACACACTGTTGTGCATTGTATTTTCAACTCTCTTCTCTGTGTGTGGAAATCAGATGAAACGCTTTCTTGTGTTTGATATGACATATCGCATAGCTGATGATAAGTATAGTAATCATACAATAAAGACCATTATAAATACTTACAAGGAAGACTCAAGAAGCTCAACAACTTCAGTGTGTTCCCATTTCCTGGCCCAGTCTATTGCAGTCCTGAGAAAAGGATTGGCAGGTTAGCAAAATTGGATATATCAACACAAAAGAAATAAAGGATAATTAAATCAGCATAATTTCAACCTGAAATGACTTCATGAGTTGAACCTGCCAGATAATTGGTATGCTACACAATAGGTCTACATGTATGTCCTGTTTTTCCTTTTTGGTAAATAATTGCATGAAAGAAACTCTATCACAACCAAATTGGAATTCTCTGACTCAAATTATTTCCAAATTGGACACTTACATTTTACATGTATCGCCCTATTATATGTTAGTCATATTTGCAGCAGGATGTCAACTCCGATTGTCCACCTCTGAGAGGTGTCCAGCTTGGAGGAAGATGAACTGAATGATTGATATGCAACACGATCAACTCCAAGTGTCTGTTTAAAGCTGAGAAGGTGTCTTGTTAAATCGAGGTGTTCAATTAAAATTCTCCATATAGGAGAGATGGACGTTCAAGCTAAGTCAATTAAAAGAGGTGTTTACTTAATAACAAAAAAATATGTCTGTTAAGAGGAAGTTGACTGTATCTGTTTTTATCTAAGTTAAAGCATACGGCAAAGAAACAGTTTCCTCACCAGCCATTCTTAGGCTCCTTGATGTGTGGATTTGCTCCTAAACTCAACAGCTGCTCCACAACACCAGAACAGCCTCGACCTGATGCTACCATCAGAGCAGTGGCCTGGGTCTCTGAGTGTTGATAATCCACTGCGAAAGGAGACAAACAACTATTTTAGTTTGAAACTCTTCAAAAGCACTTAACCTATTTTACATGGGTTTGTTTTGCAATTGATTTAAATAACAAAACCCAAGTAAAATAGAAACTACTACCAACTTACCACTGATGTTTTCATGCATAATCAAGTAAAGAATTTGAACAAAGGACTCCTCGTCACCCTACCAAGAAACAAAATAAGTCTTACTAAAATGAATACATTTTGTAAAGAAAATAAGTCATTATTTTATTTTCCATGATTACAGATATTGTAGATATGTAAGTTTAAACTTACATTTAGCCACGCCTCAGAAATGCTGTTATCCATTTCTTGCCTTAAATATTGATCTTCATTGTCACTTTCCTAGAAACAGAATAAAATGTTATGTCAATTAGAGCAGTACGTAAGTGACATGCTAAATAATAGTCTGTTGGTTCTGTGTTGACTATATAGAAAGTTAATTTTCTACACTTAGTAAGTTACACTTCAACCTTTCAACTTTCTACAGTCAACACAGAACCAACAAAAACTATATGGTACACTACTTGCAGTGTAGTATGAACCTATTGCCAGCATGGTAGAAAGGTAGAAAGTCTCGGGTCATGTGGTCTGGGTACCAGAATAGTAGAACAAAGCATTATTTTCAGGATTCATGTTTAGGATCAGTAGAAATGGAGCAGTGACTATACCTCATCTTGTTGATCATTGCCATCATTTGCCGTTCCTTGCACAGTATCTCCTCCATTATCTTCTTCCAGTTTGATCACCTCCACTCCTTCTTCAACCTCTTTGACATCTCCATCGTCAATTTTCTCCTCTTCCTCCTCTACATCTTCATCATCTGCTTCGTCGTCATCTCCCTCGTCATTAACTTCATTGTCTCCTTCCTCCTCTCCTTCCAGTAAGATGTCCTGCACGATGTCTTCACCATCACCCAGCTCCTCGTCAAGTTGGAAGTCAGGAAGGTAATCCTTTTCTTGGGAGTCCTCAGCTATCTTTTGTTCTGGATCATCTTCCAGTTCAATATCTAACAAGGAAAAATGTACGACTGCATTTCAATAAACTTTCACCCCTGTCATCTTAGTGATGTGAAACATATACTTATGCTGAAACTGAGTAGGTCATTCAAAGATGAGAAACAGTCTGAATAATATTCTACTGTTCTTATCTTATCTACGTTGTCTGTCCTCTCTGTTTCCATAATGTACATGAACTTTGTTTGAATGACCACAGCAAAGTGGTACGTAAAGTAGAGTGGTCAAACCACTGCAGGAGCTCATCCTGGTTTCCAAAGCATGAAGCCCACTAGGAGTATTGCTACTCCCCCTGGGTGGAATGCTAGTCCAATGGCAGGTTACCCCCCAGCATTTTGTTAGGTTGCCCTAACAGTTTCCAGGTAACCATTTAATATGCTCCTGGGTGGAGAGAGGTAGTGTGAGATTTAACTGTTTTGCCCAAGAATACAACACAGTGACCACGGCCAGGGCTACTTATGGCTTATATGTACCTTCAGTTGGTTGCAGTTCTTCATCAAACATTTCCTCTGGTTCTAAATCAGAGCTAGGATGCTCCTCTATAATCACATTGCTTTCACCTCCAGCCTCAGCAGCCTTTAGAGAACTCTCAAGTTTGTCATCCTTTTCTGATGTTGAATCTTCCTTCTTGACACACAGAGAAATATTCTTCTCCTTTATTCCGTTTCCATTTTTGATTTGTGCTTCTTTCATATGCTTGGCCATCTCTTTGTTACAATACGATGTCCTGCAACATAGGTTAGGATTAAGGTTTAAGTCTGTACCAATCCTACAGTTCAAGCTCCCGTAAGTGGACACCCTTGGGAAGCAGAAAAAGTGTCGGCAACTGGAGCTGGCTGCTTATGTGTAAATATAGAGTTTGTGTGAGCTACAGTTCAAATGGGGTTTTGTCAAGACAGCCTTAAGTAGAGCTGTCCGCTTATGAGAGTGTATGCTCAGAGAGCTTTGACTGTACTGGCCAGAGCACTTAATTCTGTTTTCTGTAGTATGACATAATTAGGAATATTGTTTACTCTCCCTGCATGGGACCAATCAATGTAGAAGTTATTTTTTCAAACTCCCCAATAGGAGTTATTACATAAGGTCAGCTGTTTGACATGCAAAACGAGGCGTTGACATGCAAATGAGGCGAAAGGGTCAATCTGGCATTGTATTGGCCCATTAGCCTCATTTGTAGGCTCGATTACAGCCGTTGTTCGGGAAAATGAGCCAGAATGAAGACTGGAGTTGAGAGAGCAATGGAAATCGAGCCTAACTCATTGCATACTTTTTAAAAACAAAAGAATATTTGACTGCGGGCTCAACTGTAATAACAGTTATTATCGCTAGATTTGATGCGACTGAATGTGTCCCAAAACATTAATGAAATGTCACCAATCAAAGTAAGAGGTTTTTATGCAGACACGAGAACAAGACAAAACAAATTAACATACTTACATCTTCAGCACATCTTCCAGAAAAAATGTTTTTTACCTCAAAGCATCGACCAGGAACTGTGAAGAAATTAGTTTGATAAATGAAGGTCCCACTTTTTGCCAAAAATAGAGCTAGTAAATTTCAAACACCACCCTAAATGTTACAGACTGTACAAAATGAATGTGTCTGTCCTTACATCTTTACAATACTGTGAGAAAAGTCAAACAGAGTTAATTGTTCGATAGCTTGATGTCTTTCCTTCTATTTTACGCTTTATCGCCTGCAACCTAGTCAGAAAATTTTAAACAAACAGTCCAGCCTGTAATTTTTCAGCCAGATTAGGTTTTTTAGTTATTCTTACTAGTATTCACCAATTTTCTTTTTTTTTTTCCCATTGATTTTTGTACTTCATTGTTGTTGTTGGTTAATAAATACATGTAGCTTAGAATCCATGATACAGCGTGCATACAAGCAAGTGCTAAAGACCTACCATGTACCACTGGGCACTTCCCAAAGTAATCAATAAACAGGTTGATGTCCAGAGCAGCACTCATTAAAATCAATTTCAGTCTTCTGTTCACTGTTAAGAGGTCCCTCAAGGCGATTAAAAGAAAATCAGAAAATCTATCACGCTCGTGAACTTCATCCTGATAAGAAATACAAAGGAAATGAAGCATAATGTGTTATTACTCTTTTAAATTAAGGAAAGAACATATGAATCCCTATTAAAAACTACATACATAACAATCACTGCAGCAACATAGAATGTTATCAAAATAATAAATTATAAATAACCAGGCCTTTACACCACCAATTCAAAATGTTGGTACCAGTTGTGGCAACAGATCACCAATGCTCAATACTGCCTTTTGAATTTTTTTTTTTTACAAACATTTTTAAGCTTACAAGCTTTTTTTTTCTCCCTAAGCTTACGAGTTGGTAGACGCTCCACTATGACAAATACTATCATCAACAGTATAATGTATATAATATTAACCCAATAGTTAAGAGAAAAACAAAATGTTTTGTAGCATAATATAAATCTTACCACAATGACATGTGTGACAAATGAAAGGGAATTATCTCCAGACATCAAAGTGCGCAACAACACTCCAGTTGTGCAGTACGTCAGCAATGTTTTGGGAGATATTCTGCAGAAAAAAGTCACAAACAAACTTGTACAGTGGTTGCATGTCAATGCCAAGTCAATACACTGTAACTAACTACAAATGTGTGTCTGTTGACAGTTCTATTTGACAGTGTACAGTGAGTATAATTTATATTGCAGTCCTGTTAAAGTTGTTCCTGTTCTGTCTGTTTAGCTGTTGAAAGTATTGTGTCTGGGGAGGGGGGGGGGGGGGTAACTCCCATATCAAAGTGACGGGGGTGATCATCGTACCTTATAGGGGTTAAAATTCATGGCTTGGTACTGCTTGGGGTGTTAATGACCAACCCCATCAATCCGCCATGAAATTTTGTCTATGTCTGTGTAATAGAAAATATTGAAAACACCTGCAGTGGAAGATTTTAATTTCAGGGCCTGCCAGATTGAAAAGCGAGTGCCAACACCCTTATTGCCGTTAATTAGTGTACCATCGTCATTTCTCTGTGCGTACACCATCGCCAGAAATAAATAAACTTAAGATGGAAGTGAAGAAATATCACAGACTGTAAACTCTACACAAAACTTTATCCTGCATGAGCTAGGGCTATTGGGCTGACAAAATCCTTGCTTTGTAAGGAAATATTTGAACTTATAAGTAAAAAGTTATGACAGAAACTGATGTGCAACAGCTGTACGGCAGTACCTGTTGTCAAGCCTTATCTGGTAGCCAACAGTCTGCCCAAGTCTCTCTCCTCTTTCTGTAGCTACTCTCTCACTGACTGACAAGGCAGATATCCTACGTGGTTGGGTGCAAACTAATCGGCAAGGAGTGGAGCGGGTATTAGCATCTTCCATTATAAACTGTGGTACCTACAGATAGAAGCAATGATTGTTTTTGTTTTTGTAATCTTGAAATGCATCACTTTAAGCGGTAAGTTTATTGTAATGTACTAATAAAAAATTACTGGGAAATTAAATTAAATAAATTTTCTAATCATATGAAAAAGAAAGAAACTAAGAACTTGCAATGAAAACCATGTGAGGGGGGGGGGCTTTCAGTATTAAGTTCCTTTGTATAAGAAAAAGAGATATTAATAAGTTCATTACCTGCGTTGTTTTACCAGAGCCAGTTTCACCGGATATAAGAATAATCTGCACAAAGAGATGGAAGATAAACATCAGTGCAGTGACTGTAAGTAATACTGCACATTGATACTGAGACAATCATTACGAGCAGGTAACCAGGAACAACATTTATTAACTCATATACACTATTCTACATCAAAATCTTTTCGGAGACAAGCGCATCAAATGTCTGTAGCTTAACTCCAGTTTTCCATAGTGACTAGGAGCATGTTTTCCCCTGGATGTAAGCACATGTTGCCTGACAATTCGCTGGTACCTGTTTAAACTCGTGGGTGTACAGAGGCACTGTGAGAGTAAAATGTCTTGCCCAAGAAAAACAAGTGTCAACACAATGATCCTGGCTAGTGCTCAAACCATTTTAAGCTAATGTGTCTCTCACGATTACCTCTTGCAAACTTAACTATTAATTCCCTCATTTAAGCTGTTCACTTTACGTAAATATTACATGACTTGAACACTCCACCTGGTTCTCAGATATAAGCTTCAAAATCTGTTCCCTCAGTTCATAAATTGGTAGAGACTTGCGGAATGACGACAAATCATTTTCTTTCACCACCGGTGGCACTGCAGGAGTGTTGTTATTAAGCTTGCCAACAACTTTATTTTCCCTTGCGCCACGACCTTGGGAAGAAAAGAATTACAGGATGTAATCACACAGTAAACACTGCTGTTTGTACATTGGTTTGTGAAAATTATTAGTAACCAAGGAAGTAAACTTAAGACAATTTACTCAT
Source organism: Desmophyllum pertusum (assembly GCA_029204205.1). Classification (NCBI taxonomy): domain Eukaryota; kingdom Metazoa; phylum Cnidaria; class Anthozoa; order Scleractinia; family Caryophylliidae; genus Desmophyllum; species Desmophyllum pertusum. The sequence continues at coordinate 904,599 of MU825886.1, read as the reverse complement.
TGGCAACAATATCAGTGTGCTACACAGAATTACTGATTTCATTGAACTAGTGTGGAGGTCCATTGGGAAATATTGGTCAAGTTCTTGTTTTGTAGGTTTATGAACTGAGCCAGTCCACTCCTGGGTGGAGGGATCAGGAGAGTAATTCTTGTGCCCAAAAACACAACAAACTCAGCCAGCGCTCCCCAGACCACTCAATCCAAAATCTAGCATACTAACAATAGGCACTTAGCCTGTGTCACAGACAAATTCAACCATTAAATCTGGCTGCAAACCAGTGCCAAAATCCTTGTTCCAAAGGCTATTCATAGATGAGTACACACAATTTGGTACTTTGTTGGAGGTCTGAAACAAGGATTTTCGGTGCTGGTTTGCAGACAGATTTAACGGTTGAATTTGTCTGCAACACAGGCTGTAGGCCACTGTATCCCGCACACTAGAAATTTTGCAAATAATATGTATAATGTACTGCACAGTGATACCAACATGTAGGTTTCGCACAGTCTTACCAACCTGTATCAAAGGTTACTGTGGACCTTTCAGTTTTTGGTTGAAGTTCTTGTCTTTCTTTGATGTTTAAGGAAACTTCTTTAACAGGTGTTCAATGTGTTGAGAAGCATTGCTGGAGAGCTTCAAGACACTGGTACAGACTGTGGCGCTGACATTCTTTCTTTGTGACCGTGAGATATCTATTGCTACCATTCCTGTAAGAAAATTGCTATAAGATCAAATTTGTAAATGTATTTGTAGCCTTGCGAGCAAGCTCTCTTAGGGTTTTTTGGGGGTGGGGGGTGGGGAGGCGGGGAGAAGAAGGAGAGCTTGCCTGGATGTCTCAGAGTTTTGAATATCTGCGCTCAAAAAATCGACGCGAAATGCTGATTGGTGGAAATTAATTAATTGATGACGTCTTCGTAGCAAACATGACGCTTTTAGTGTTCATCACTCATGCAGAAAAATTAGTTCAGGTATTTTTGGAAGTAAATTTCGAAGGGGCACGTACTAAATATTTTTCTGTTCAGCGCTTTGAAAATGCTTTCCAAAGAGAACCTCTCTCGAGTCAAATGGTACGGTAGTTCCGGAGAAACAGCATTTTTCGTAGCAGACATGCCAGCTCTAGGAAATACTACACACTGGCTTTTTGTAATTAAATATGCAAAATCTTGCAACAGAAATTTCAGAGCAAATTTCTAACAAACGGGGAACAAAATATTCTAGCTGTCCTGCGCTTTGAAACCCCTTTCGATAGAGATGTTTTTCGATTCGATCCGTTTAGTACTTTTTTGAGAAACGACGCTCTTTCTCCTACTCTCCCAAAACCCCAAGAGAGCTTGCTCGCAGGCTAATGTATTTGATAAACCTGAGTGAGCGCACTGGTGTACTATACATACAGTGTATGTGAGTGCAATTATGGAGGCAAGTGATGTTTTGAAAGTTCTCAAAGGTACATGAACCTTTGCATAAGCAGTTCTAGCTTGCGTGGCAGGCATAGAAAGGGGAGGGATGAGGGGAGTTCAAGAACAATACCGTTATTGCAGGCGTTCCCATCCTACCCCCGCCGATCACGCTTCACGCTCTTTCCTCATGCTCAAACTCCCCTCATCCCTCCCCTTTCTATGTCTGCTACACAGGCTAAAGCAGTTCATGCAATTTTTCATTTGTAATATTCTCCACAAATTTTGCCGCAAACAGTGTGAATCAGATCACCCCCAGATTGCTTCTCGTCTATAGAGTAGTGAATTAGTAACCTGGGAATTGAAGGATTGATGGTAAATAACATTATGATTTTACAGCTTACCCTTTGCTTTTAGATTTTAATCCCAGGTTCTGACACAGTCTGTGTACATATGCCCTCTCCACAGATGTAAATGATGAAGGGAACTCCACAACTAAAGTCAAGAAAAAAGAAAAACATATTTTTCTTAATTTAAAGGTGCACTGTCCCTTTTAGAGTTCAGCTTAGAGCTTTAACTGAAACATAGCCCCATCACTCTATTTGTCTTCTTTTTGACTGCAGACTTCAAAGAATCTGATAGTACAATATGCAACAGGGACAGTCAGGATGGGGGGCAGTCAGGATGGGGGTGGGGGGGGTAGATTATTACCAGTTAAGAAACAGAAAATTGAATGCAAACACGAGAGACAGTTTAGGATAATTCAAAATTTTATGTAAACTGAAGCTAGCCATAGGTGCTCCCATGAGGGTTTACATAAGTACTTTCAAATTCTCCCAAACTTTCTCAAGTGTTTGCATCAGCTATGTAAACAAGAAACAGCTGTTTTTCTGTTTCTTTATAAAATAAAGCTAACAAAATGCACTGATATGTCATAACCACATTACATAGCCTCATGCAAACCGACTGTTACTGTTAAACCAATCAGAGCGCGTGTTGTATGATCAAAATTTTATAATTTAAAAAACTACAATGATGTACTCAAATGTACCCAAATAAAAACACCGTGGATCGAAGAGAACATAATTATGCTCTAGATCTATGTCCGAAACACACCAAAGAAATGCGTACGAACAGCCCTTATTAAACGTAAAACGTGTTCGGACATAACCAGTTTGAAAAGCGTCAAATAACAGCTGCTGGTGATATTTTTGTTCCTTAAATTATAAACAATGGGCGCTTTCACAAATTGCGTTAATAACACTTTCAAATAACAAAAAGAAATGCCACTAATACCTTTCTGCTTCTCTTCAAATCGGAATCTATCAAGGGCAATTTTTACAGCAATCTTTAACTCCTCCTTCACACAAATTTCTCGCTGTGTTCTGGATGTCTTTGACGGCCCGGTGGCGGCCATCTTTTACTTCGTCGGTCACACTTTGTTGTAGCGTACATCACGTATATATCTGCGCGCTGAGCACGAAGGCTCAATTTTATCTCCCGACCCTCTCCTCCCTCCAGGGTGAAAATGTTCTGGTCCACGTGAGAATTTATATGGCGGATTGTTCAAGGTGCTTGTATGAAACTGACTCGTTTGTGTTGTTTTATTTCAAGAAGAAGTAATCAATAAGATGAAGCGTAAGACGGAAGCTACAGAAGACTCTGTTGAAGTCGATAATACTCCCAGAAAGGTAAACAGCGCCCGAAGGAATGTAATTGTTAAACATAAACAACAAAAATTAAGGCTTCAAAACAGCTCGTTCTAATGGAGTATTTTGCATTGCACTATACTTTATTGTTTGATAAGATCACAATCAATCACTTAATATGTAATTATCAATATTTTATTGGATTTTATTGCGACTGATGGAGCCATTACTGCATGTACAGTAGCTCAAATAAGCTTAATTTAATTATTTTTTTCTGGCCAATCAAAGTACACATTTATTGTATAATTTCAAACTCAGTCTGTAGGCTGATTTTCCCTGCTAGCAGAGTCTCCTTTTCTGTTATTTTGGGGCGGGAAGAAAAGGAGACTCTGCTCTGACTCAAACGATGTTTAATGTAACCGCCGTCCATGATCATGGACGAAATAACCCGGTTTTTGAACCAGTTGTCGCGAAGTATTCAGTACGCATGCCTAATGGAATTATCGCTTACTAGTAACTGAGCCCACAGTGACAAAGCGCATGCTGTTCAATGTGGCCGCTGGTGAATGTTGAGCCCACATGTGACGTACGATCACGTGCGATAGTTGTTTGGTCGCTTAGTAACACAAACGCATGCTCAATAGGAATCGTTTTATAGTCAGAGCAGAGTCTCCTTTCCTTCCCGTCTCAAAATAATGGAAAGAAGACTCTGCTAGCAGGGAAAGGCTGATTCGACTTGACTTCAAAAATTAGCTATAGTACGCCAGGAATTTCACAAAAGTGCAAGAAAGTAATTGCACCCACTGATCTGACAAAAATATTGCTGGACTGTGCTGGACTAGTACCCCATCCAGGGGGGGGGGGGTACTAATACTCCTAGTTTGCTTCATGCTATGGAAACCGGGATAAACTCCGGCAGTGTGACCAGTTTGACCCTAGTATATACATATTGTATGGTAGCAGCATAATTATTATAAAGTGGTGTCACAGAGTTCCACAACTGTTTTAATTTATTTTATTTTTTTAGAAAGCTGTTTTGATGAATGGTGGAGGGCATCAAGCAAAGACTACAAACTACAAGGACAGTCTGTACCGACCCCCTACTAGTGAGGAAATAAATGCTCTCAAAGAAACTGAGAATCTTTTTAAGTCCAGTCTTTTTCGTATGCAGGTTAGTACACATGTGTGTACCAGATATTCATTATCTCATGATTTGTCTATTATTTCTACATGTAGGGGGTTGAAACTGTAATTATTTTTCCTTGTAGATAACTGAACTTCTCTCTGAAGTGCAACCAAAGAAAGACAGAAACAAATCTCTTGATGAAGTTTTGCATGAGCTGAATACTTTACTGCTGTCCTTACCTGATGGGAAAAAGGAACACGAGGTAACTTGAAATGTTATTATTATTGCAAAGTTCTAGGAGTGTTGCTTCTCCGATCCCTGGAAGCATTTTTGAGAGGTTGCCCTGACAATTCGCCAGTATCCATTTTTTACAGTATACTCCTGGGTGAAGAGAGGCACTGTTAAAATAAAGTGCGTTGCCCAACACAGTGACCCCAACCAGTCCAGCACGCTAACCATTAGGCGACCACGTCTCCCACTATTATTATAACATTGAACATTTAATTTGTATGATCAGGAGTCAAGTAACAGGCATCAATATAATGTTGTACATGTTGTATGAGTGGATTTTGTTTCATATTGCATGTAGTTGCCTTGTTCTGGTAGTATTTTTTATAAATTTATTAATGAAACATTTCACAATAAAGTCAGTGGTTTTTTTTTCTGTAGGTGGCAGATCACTCGTGGCTCCCAAGAGGAACCAAATTTCCCCTCCCCTCTACGCCTTCTCCCGTGAAAGGAAAGTTCTGTTTTCGGAGACCAGTGAGTGTTAAAGTTGTTGGAAGTTATCTCCTTGGTACAGTAACCAAACCAGACTTGAATGTCGATATTGCTGTGCAGATGCCTAAGGTACAGTTAATTATTATGTAATTTTTTTTAAAAATTAAAATGTAATTCAATTATTAATGTAAGACTATTCCGTAATGGGAGAATATCACCCAAGGTCTTTCTGGTCTGGACCGAGCGAAACAAGGTCCGTACAACAAAGACTAAGGGCAATATTCTCCCAGTACAGACCCAAGCTAGTGAGAGTTTTATTATTAAAAAAAAATTATTATAGGAAGTTTATTATATATTAAAGCTTACATGTATGTATGCCCATGGGCATTGCGGGAAAATCCGAGTTTTGATACACAAGGTACAGTCATGTATATTTTACTTACTTAGGCTTTGCAATGTATGTTTTAGAAAGTTAATGCCCTTAACATCTGGTATTTTTCTACGCACAGGAATGTTTTCAACCCAAGGACTATCTGAATCTTAGATACCATCACAAGCGAGCTCTGTACTTGTGTATCATAGCATCGCATTTGACAAAAAGCTCTTTGTTTGAGAGTGTCCAATTTAGTCACATGAATGGAGAGGCGTTGAGGCCAATTCTACTCCTTAAACCTAAAGGTTAGTCATTTTATCTATTAGATTGACTACTGTACTATTATTTACAATAACGAGAGGGAGCTGGGTTCCAGATACGTTTTAAAGGCAAGCTGTCAATGAGGTCAATAAAATTAATATTATGAATAACAGCATGAATTATTTGTCTTGTAGGTAAAGCTGGGAAACAGTTTGTCATCAAATTGCATCCATGTTTATCAGAGGGCACATTCAAGCCTCAGAGGTTTTCTCCAAACAGGAATAACATTAGACAGTACTGGTTCAAGGGAGAGGAAGGCGTGGCAGATGACGGCGGTGGTGAGTTTATGTAAGGGGACAGGGGGGTATGAACTTCCCTCTTTCCATGCACATGTACCCCCGGTTCCCGCATCTTTGTGCTTTTTCTGATGCAAATATTATGTAATGATGCAAAAAAAAATTCCTACATGTATTCCTGGTCCCGCCACCTGTCCATTTCCTGTCCTCTCTTCCCACCTCCCATAGACTTCCCGTCCCCTACCCCCTACTTCCCCCATGTTCCTACCCTCCCCCCACTGATTTTGTCCAGATCTGTAGTTAGTAGTTAAATTAAAATTGAAGAATAATTAATGCTATGCATACATTATGATAATTTATGACCTCTAAAACTCAAAGGGAATTTTATTGACAATTCTTTCCTTGTTTAATTTGTATATTTTATTATTTTTTAGACACAGGATTACCAACTCCTCATTATAACACGTCGGTGTTGTCGGACATGTTCCTGGAGCAGCACCTCCATCACTTGTATAAAAGCATCACTGATTTTCAAGGAATGAAAGATGCTGTTGCTCTCATCAAAGTTTGGCTGCATCAACGGGAACTTGATCAGGTTTGGATTTTCTGCTGCCATTAAATTAAAGCTTATTTAACACACAAACAAGTTTTCCTTGACAGGTTTTTGGGGCTTATTTCACATCATAAATTTTTGAGAAAATTCACATTCACTTTTCAAACGTTACTATTGCACTGGTCACTAACTAAAACAGAACAAGAAATTGGTTATGTATCACCGTCTTACGAATGCAACATCATTTAATTTATACTCTTAAACTCAACGATACTTCTGGAAATTAGAGATCACTTTTCAATACAAAGTGACTAAAACACCAGAAAATATTGCTGAAACATCATTTACATCAGCCTGACGGAAATGGGGGGGGGGGGGGGGGGGGGCTTAATAGAGCTTTTACGGTAGTTGATAGAAACTGAAGGAAAGCAGCAGTTGTCTTGGCCAAGAACACCAGGGCTTGAACCCAGGTCGTTTGAACCAGAATCCAACATGCTAACCATTAGGCCATTCTGTATCTGCTGGTCGACGTGTAAAATCTCTGTTATCCTTCCTTCACACAGGGACAAGGTTGTTGCAGAGGATTTTTGGTGTCCATGTTTATCTCATATTTACTATCAGTTAAGAAGATCAATCAACGCATGAGCTCATACCAGATTCTTAGAGTTTTCCTACAGTTCCTTGGTAAGTGATCAACAGCTCATTTCTCTGCACCATATCAATACATTGTCAAAAGGACAAGTGATGAGAATAAAGAAAATCATCAACCTGATGTAAAACCAAATTATCAGAGCTATCACTGAAAGGAATGTACTGTATTCTGTAAGAAGAATTAATATTTTGATCATTAAACATGTAAAGAACCTTCAGTTTGTAACCTGTACAATGAAAATCTGATTTATTTAACTTTGAGAATGCAGTGATCAACTGGAAGTAACTGCATGTTAAACATTTTTTCAGTAGTCATAATTATGATAATTATTTGTACTCATACTATAATATACTTATATAATATACTTATATAATATTGGTTTGTAAATTATCATCGTAGGATCAACTGATTGGACAAAAGAAGGAATAACAATGATTAGAGAAGAGAACGAAGACAGTAATATGGTTAGCTGATTCTGTAGATTTTGAATTCTCTGTTAAATATATATTACCTGTTCATTGGTTTAATCATAGACAAAGCAGCTCTGTATAGAAAACTGTTGGATGAATGCCTTACAAGACTGTATCACTGTTGCACTTGTTATTGATTGTGTGGGAGGGCCGTGGACAAGATATCTTAAGCTTGAAGCCACTACAGTGTATGCATGTGCACTGAGCACAGCAAAATGCATGCAGAGCGATGAAGAGCCATAAATACATGTACAACTGCTGTACATTCAATACTGATTTACCAATCATTGTGTATCGCAATATATATTTAAAATTAATCATTATTTAAGTGTTGTTTCTTTATCATTCTTGCAGCCATCCAAGGCCGATTTTCATGCTGGGTTTGATGTAGTGTTTGTTGACCCCTCTGGCTACCTTAATTTGTGTGCTGGGATGACTGTGGCACAGTACAGAAGAGTAAGTGAACTGTGTACTGTGTTGTATTAGAAAAGTTACAACTGTCTTGGGTTTAGTGTTTTTCTCGAGCAGATAAGAATCTTGTCTGAGTCTTGTCTCACAATACTATGGTCGCATCTCTTGAGACACAAAACATGTCTTGCAAAAAGATGTCTACCTACATGTACTTTTGATCAGTACTCAGGCGCGGATCCAAACCGGTTTCCACCGTTTTACGGAAATCGGTCAGATTTTTTCTAATGACTCAACATCGCGGGAAATTGTGAAAAAAAGTGAAACTCTACCAAATTTTCCCGGACCACCCCCCTCCCCGACCCAAGAAGGGAGTTCAGACTCTAGGAAACCGGTCAAAATTTTCTTGGATCTGTGCTTGGTACTGTACATTTGATAATCATTTCTGCCTTGTTAATATCCACAGCTGCAACATGAAGCCAGGTTGTGTTTGGAATGTTTGGACAGTAGTTTTATGGATGGCTTTGAAGTTCTCTTCATGACGTCTGTCCCCTTTACACAAGCATTTGATCAGTTTTTTACAGTAAGTACCATCATGTCAAATGCTGCTGATTTGCTGTTTTGGACATGTAGTTTTTACCCTCACAACTTGAAATTATGACATTTTTCTTGCAGAATTCCAAATATCAACGCATTAGAAGTGGTCTGTAAGAGGAATGACCTTCTCGGCCACCTTATTGACCATCCTGGAGACTGGACCCCGGTCGTCACTGATTGGCTACTTCACCTTGTCACAAGGGGCCTGGGAAAGAGAGTAGAGATGCTGTGCGTTAAACCACAAGCACCCTGTCAGGTGACTGAACCCATCCACTTGGAAGAATTTATTTATTTTAATAATATTTTTAACAGTTTATTTAATATTTAACTTGACAACCTGTGCTTCATTTGACAATAGTGGCCTGTGAACAAAGCCCCACCCTCCAGAAGTCAGAGCAGTGTGACACTGGGCTTGCTGTTGAATTCTGATCATGCAGATACGGTCCTCGACACAGGACCCCCGGCCGACAGTACCGAGGTAAATAGTCATTATTAGGCCCAGCTTATAAGTTATAATGTGCGTGGGCTTCAGAGCACATCCCAGGAATTGACCGGTGACAACATCGCAGACATTCAAGAGGTATACTACTGTCGTATGACAAGTGTGATGTTGCAATTTTACCTTGAAGCGGTCCGGGTTTGAGCCCTAGCTATGGTCATTGTGTTGTGTTCCTGGCAAGACACTTCACTCTCACAGTGGGTCTCTCGGCGAATTCTCACAGCAAAAATACAGGGGGCTACCTGTGATGGATTAGCATCCCATCCAGGGGGGAGTTAGCAATACTTCTAGTAGTTTCATAATTCATATGGAAACCTGAGTAAGCGCTTAGTAGACAGATGTTACTTTGTGTTAACGTTTGTTCTTTGTCTTTTCTATTCTGTTCGTTCTCCCAGGCAACGTCTTTCCGTGCGTTTTGGGGTGAGAAATCTGAGTTGCGCCGTTTAAAGATGGCTCTATTCTTGAGGCCGTGATGTGGCCTTGTAACAGCATAGCGGAGAAAAGAACCATATGTGAACAAATTATTAAACACCTTCTTCAAAGGTGAATATTCCTCTTTGTCTAAACTAAACAGTTGTTACAAGCTATTAGCAGTAATTACAGGGTTCCAGTTAAGTTTTAAAAGCAAGGTGTCAATGAGGGATTTTAACAGGTCAATTTAGATATGGACCTCAGAAGTGAGACGCTGTCAGGTCAAGTAGCAGCCCTTGTCGGGTTTTTGACCTGAGACCCCTCTCTTATCTGGAACACTGAATTGCTATTATGTTTTGTCTTCAAAGTAGGAAGTAATATACATGTATATAACTGGCTAGCTGTTGTAGGACTATATTGTGTCTTTATATCATTGACAGTATAAACTTCAATATGAATTCCAGTTTTTTCCATACAAACCCTGTATTTCGCACCATGTTTGCACCCCCAGCAATATGACGGGAAAAACCTAGGCCAAACAGAGACGCAAGTCGACGCAAATGGTCTTGCGGCCACTTGCATTGACTTACGTTCACTTTGATTGAGACCAAATTTGAGCGCAAGTAGACGCACGTTTTTCACCATTTAGCCACCCAACGCAAGTCTTGTTTTATTTTTTTTTTTCATTTCCAGACACGGTGGTGTTGACCCAGCATCCCTCACCTACATTGGAAGTCAGCTGGACTGTGTACTGCAGTCTCATGCCGCCGCCACATCATCTGACAGTGGAACAGGCGATGAAGAGGCTCAGAGGGTGATCCAAGTTTACAACGTTTTGTGTAAACAAATCCGTGCGCTGGAATTGCCGCTCAGTGTCAACTCGCTTCAGGGGATCAGTCCGGTTTTCAGGGGAGCAGAGGTAGTTAAAAGAGCAAGAAAGATTCACACTGAGTTGGCAACTTATTGTGGCTAAAAAATGTTAATGTCTGTGTACTTTTAGGTTTTCCCGCCAAGCCCTTGCTTTAAAAACAGCAAAGTAAAGCCGCAAATTGGCGATGAAAAGTTAGCCGACAATGTGCTCCTTCCTTCTGAAATAAAGAATACGAGTTGGTGTCCAGCAATGGAAGGTAAAATCCATTAATAGTACTGTAGTTGCTTCTCATTCAGTGGCTGTGAAATCAGGATATACATGATCTAAGAGAAGCATCATGGGTCTCCCTATTTTTAATTTCCAGTCAAAAGCTGAGTGACAGAGCTATTTTTAAGAGCGCTACCTGATTGGTCAGTTCGAGTAACAGTACAGTATTTCCTCTAAACTATTGCTCTTGCTCGCATAGTTGTTTTGCAGTTCGAAACAAGTGGAAAATGGCCAGATGACCTGACCGCCATTCAGCACATAAAAGCTGCGTTTCACATCAGACTCGCTCACCTGCTGAAGAGCGAGTGTTCGCTTGTAACTGCAGCTTCAGCTAAACATGTGGATGTTCTTAAGGTTAGTAACACTGAAGTCCTTTCCTTTTGCAACAAACGATAAAGCTTTTAGTTGTAATATATCGAACACGAGTTATAGCGTTTCATCCGATTTCCAAACATCGAGAAGAGAGTTGAAAATACGACGCGTCGCGGAGTAATTTTTGTCGAAATTTACTGTGTTAGGAAATCCGATGAAACACTGTATCGAGTGTTTGATGAAAGCATAGTTAGTAGAGGGTGAAAGAGAGTGTTTCATCGGATTTCCAAACACCGAGAAGAGAGTTGAAAATACGACGCATCGCGGAGTATTTTGGATGATATTCGAGATGATTGGAAATCGGATGAAACACTGTCTCGAGTGTTTGATATACCTTCTCAATTCTCAATAGAGAGAAGGTTGGGTCTAAATAAGTTTTCATGCGTGTAATTTCTGTTTTTTCTTCGCCAGGATGGTCTTGTGTTTAGAATCAAGATCATGCATTACAGGGAAATGGTGTTGCTTCAGAAGAATGAAATCACTCAAGACCTCAAAACAGATTGCGAAAACAGAGTTAAAGAACTGGAACGGGAGATAACACATCTGCCACTCTTAACAAGCACGCTTCATGGGTAAGCACTGTAACAACCCGCATATAAGAACCTTCCAAGTGTCCGCGAGCATTTCACTACGGACAGGGCCTCTCGCGTTTTCCAACATCTAGAAAAATCAGACGATTGTCACAGGCTGTGTTTTGTAAAATTTTTCACAATTTAACTAAATACCCGGTTTAGATAAAGGAAGCCAGTGTCATTTTCACTTGCAACGATGAAACGAACGAAACATGTCTTGTCAAATTCAAATGTGCTGTCGTATTTATTTAAACTTCTTATATATCTGATGTACATGTAGCGAGAAATCAGGTACCTTCTGTACATCAACAAAACCTAGTGGATAACTTATTTTCGAGAATGAGACGAGAAAGAAATTGGGGACAAAAGATTGTTATCCCGACAAGTAGGAGCGTGTGCTAATCTGATATATTTTTGTTGTTTCTTTCAGCATACAACAGCAGTTTAGTGGATTTAGCGGAACTGTTCGTTTGGCCAAACGATGGACGTCAGCTCAACTGTTGTCTGATCACGTGACTGAAGAGTGCATTGAATTACTCGTGGCTTCTCTCTTCCTCTCCCCAGCCCCCTTCACTCCTCCAAGGTAACCTGAAGACTCTATTATTGGTTCGGAACGTAAAATAGAATTTCCAGTCTTACATTGGATATGTTGTAACTCTTGAGTGACAATGATTCAATGAGCATCAGACACATGGCGAAATTGCTTTGGTTTTGCTTTACTACGCTCTGTGAATGGCTTAAAAAAACTCGCGCCACCCACTCAACCAATCAGATGCCGGCAAAACCAAAACCAATCACGGCTTGGTCACACGCGTTTTCCCGCGCTTGGCGCCGGTTACATCATTTGCTTCGAGTTCTCATTGGTTCATTGAGTTGTTTTCGTTTGTTGTGATTGGTCGACACTCAATTGAAAGCCACTCTATAACAAATGTTCACTTACTGGAGAAAATTTACAAACTTATTACGCAAAATACTCTCTCTGCAGGTCTCATCTCGTCGGATTTCTTCGATTCCTTCGTCTTCTTTCCTCGACCGACTGGCAAACGACTCCTATCATTCTAAATTTGAATAACGACATTTCTGGTGAGTAGATAAGAACACCAGGCTAATTCAGGCAGGTCATGAGAATGAAGAAAGTATGCTTTGACATAATACAAATTTCTCCCAAGATGACTTGAAGAGAATGTATGAAAGCAAATAAGGAGAATATAGATGTTGACTTAAAGAGCTTGATTATCTCTTTTTGTCCATAGCGGAAGACTACCAAGAAATAACTTACAAGTTCTCACACAACAGAGCGCAACTTCCCGCCATATTTATCTCCACTCCCAAAGACAAGTTCACTTCTTTGTGGACCAAAGATAAACCTTCCAAACAGGTCAGTTGTTTTGTGGATGATTGCTCCTCTTTAATTTAGTTTTGATCGTACAGTTATAGGCTAATTAAGATCTTTATTATCCCGCTATAGATTGTCAATAGACTTTCGTTGCTAGCGAGGGAGTCACACGCGATCTTGGTACGTCAAATTGAAACATGCGCTCTACAACCAACAGATTTCAAGGTAAGACACAACTAATTGATAGAAACATGTAAGCGGTATTTAGGGGGGGGGGGGGGACGTTTCGGGATGAGCTGACAAGAAACGAGTTAAGGCTAACTTTACATGCGGAAAGATATCAAGATAGTTTTTTTCCCATTTACTGGCCTGCGGGAATTACTCATCATTGTTCCCCGATTACTACGTTTCGGGTTCTGGTTTGGAACATCAAAATCGTCTCCGGTATTTGAACCTGGGGGGGGGGGGGGGGGGGGGGGGACTCCAAAGATTCCTCCTCTCTGGGCCAAAACTTTGCGTGCAGTGAATTGTTATTTTCCAATTTTGTATTTGAACATGTACAATGTTATGCGAGGTTGTTAGTAAGGAAATAATGAAAAGGATGGGGGGTGGTGCTTTTAAACACGTGGGACGGGGGGGCTTATAAGCGACAGGGGCTTATAAGTGGGGGTTTATAAGGTGTACTGCAGACAGCCCCGTCCTCCCCACCCTCCCGACCCTCGATTTGCCGATATATCATGTATGCTGATAACTCTTCCATACATGTGTTTACTTCCTCAGCAAATTTTCCGTCCGCCATTGGATCACTATGACGTCATTATCCACCTCCACAGCCGTCTCCTCCCTCGTGGAACCCAGGCCCTTGATCACCGGAAACCTGCCATAGAACCAGCCTCGTTATCGCGTTCTTCAGTCTTACTTCCGGTCACAAACTTTGACCCTGCGCAGTTGTATCTTGAAGAACTTAAGGTGTGGAAAGATTCAACGAGCTGTTCAGTTGTATGCTAAGTTTGGCGTTTCTTGCCTATTTGCCCTACTTATGAATTTAACATATCTTATGTGATTCAAATCTCTGCTACTTACAATGTAACAGATAAGTTTTTTGTGAATTATTGAGCTCGCTCTCGTGCAAAACGCTACTAAAACAGCAAATTGTCTTTTTCATCTTAGCACCCTCGAGAAAGCCTCTGGAAGCATTTTTTATCGCAGCTTAAATTAATTGAAATATGGCTGTTCACGTTTCAGTTGTACCTCACGTTCGATGAATGAAGCAAGTGAACTTATATGTTATCAGAGGTCAATAACCATAATTATAGACCTCTGCTTATATCTGACCGGACTTGGAAAAACATACTACATGCTCTCTTAAACACTCAAGCCTACAAATTCTACCCCTACCGACACGCCCTGCGCAACTGCAGGAGGGTTCAATCTCTGCAGGGGTAGCCCTCAATGCTCAGTGGCTCTGCACAGCAAGTGACTAGACTGGAGCCAAGCTAGACAGTCATGATTCAGCAATCAAACTTCAACTCTCGCTAACTCAAGGTGGCATCAAAAGCCACCCTCGCTTCCCCCCCCCCCCCCCCCCCCCCCCCCCCCCCCTGTGTTTTGACACCTACCCGTCGGCAAACGACCAGCGGTTAAGGTCATTCCTTAGTATTGCACTGCGCATCCTTTCTGCGCATCATTTCGCGCGTAATTAGCGCGCGCACATTAAAAACATGGCGGCTTTTTCTTTGTGGCAATGCTCGCCAGAGAGGTAAATCGTCGTTTTCTCGTAACGAGCGTGGGGACCTATCATTTTTTTTCGCAAATTTAAGTCTAGTAATCATCTTCTTTCTATACAAGGAGTATAGACCAATTCTCAGTGCAGGGAAATTAATAATCACTGAAACTTAAAAAAATGCATGTTTTTGGTTGATTTTGTAAGGAATTATGAGGTATTTTTAGTCGATGGTATCTCTTTCGCGGGGCTGGTGACCTATTTTTTTTATTCTATATTTTGAAACATTACATCACAATGTTCAACTAGGGAAAGTTTCAGAAACTTCCCAGTGTAACTTCTATTTCGATGGAATGACCTTAAGCTATTCACAGAAAAAACCCAGGACGTCCGAGTTTGGGCCCGGACCCAAGCGGCACATTTTTCTAAATCACGCAATACAAACCTAACCTGTTTCGTTTTTTTGTGTTTTTTTTTCTTCCAGGAAGCATTTTCTGACGTTGCCCTGTTCTTTCACGATGTTTATGGAGGGGACTTGATTGGTGTTGTGTGGAAACCTCACAGCTTTGCGCCAACTCAGTTTAAGGTACATGCTTTCTTTAAGGTAGAAAAACATCAAAGAGGTAATAATAAACCAAACAGGAACAAGGATGGGGAAGATTGAGACGGATTGCGAACGACAAACTTGACAAATTTAGGCGACATTTTTCAAGATGCGCCATCCGTGACGTAGCTCCTTTCATGGGCCAAATTCTCGAACCCTTTTCATGGTACAATTTGTAATTTGCTGTTGTTTACCAGGTCCTTCATGCACAGTACAAGATGCCATTTACCAATCCTCAAACGAGTGACAAGGTTGGTAGCTAAATATACAATGAACTCTGTGTACTTTGTGAATTAATTAACAAAAAGTAAAATGATTTTGGTAACTTGAATTACATTCGACACGACAAAAATGCGACGTATAACTTGGGCCTAAGCGTTGTGTTGGAAGTAGTTTATTGTTGGTAATAAAGAAAGATGGTAAATTTAATTTAAAAATAGTTTATTGTTGTTGTTTTTTGTGAGTGATATGTGATTGAAATAAAAGTGTAAAAAAATGTAAGTAAATGGAGTGCATGTTTACAGAGCCTGATGCAGACACGAGAGAAAGTTTGGAGAATTCCATCCGATGCCATTTAAACAAACCCTTCAAATAAATTTAAGAGGCTATAGAGTTACTGTTTCCTTTTTTGTTTTCCTTTCCAGTCCAAACAGGTCCAGAGCTGGGTCATCCCTAATGTATCAGCCATCTTGTCTGACTTTCAAACAATCGGAGAGGGACTGGTGAAGAAGATCGAAGTGTTGAATGCGTGAAGATTCCATGAAAATGAAAATAGTTTTATTAAATAGAATCAAGTATCGCCGTCTTTAAATAAAGTTTTAATTTGATTTGACTTGATTTGAGCACTGGTAATTACACTTGAGAGCAGATAACGCAATGAAGCAATTACATCGGCCTATTAGCCTGCGTAGCTGGCGGTCTTGTTGGTGCACGAAGGAAAAAATTCGTAAGCGGCGAAGCTCTCGCGTCTGTGCCGCTCGCTGTCGTGGCTTCGCCGCTTACGAATTTTGCCTTCGCGCGCCAACAAGACCACCAGCTACGCAGCCTATTGGCCTATGGGAGGTTTTCTAATTCTTCTACGAGACGTCTTATATTTTCATACATGACGTAGAAATCACACTTATCCACTTTTTTTTTTAATTAAAAAAATATGACCCTAGAAGAATCGAACCCGGGACGATGGATTACCCATTGTGAATCATGCTCACCAGACCACCGAGGCGAGCTGCCAGGTTCCTGAATTTTTTCGGTAGAAATCTAAGCCCAAATATATAAACAATAGCCTCCATTTGGCGAGGAAATATGCTCGGATATTTGTCCGCGGACAAATAGCTCGAGGAAAACTGTGAGCTTCGAGGAACAGATAATGTCCAAAGACAAATATCCAAGCATATTTTTGAAGCCAAATGGAGGCTATTGTAGTTATTATCCTTCAAATATTTTTTTCACCAGGCCGCTCTGTTTGCCGTGGAAGATCTCGGTCGGCCAAGCTGTTAAACATCAAAATAATTTTGTTGGCGTTCTAAATATTTCTAGTCTGTTCAAAACAATCCAGTCGGGGGAATAAGTACCAAATTTGGTCAATTTTCGTATGCGCACCCGAAGAGATTCCGATTCTTATTGTCCAATCAGAGAACAGTGCGAAACGCTTTCCGAAGAGACTGTTGTTTAGCTCTGTTGTTTTATAATTTACAACATGGCGCCCATGCAATGGCATGATCTCGAACTTCAGATCACTAAGTACAGACCTAAGAACAGTTGAACCGCTCGACAACGGCCACTATGGGGCAGAATTATTAACTGGCCGTTGTAGAGAGGTGGCCGTTGAACGTTGAAGGGAGGATTCAATCGGAGTATAAACTGTATGAATCAGGACGCGTACGATCAGCGCACAGAAGGGACAGAAAATCCTGGCCGTATTAGAGCTAGAGATCAGGACCTTAGTGGAGGTTCGACTGTATTAAATTTTGTTGGTAAACAATAGCCGTTTTCCGTAAGACGACAAGCAAGTCCTCATACGTAAAGTGTGCAAGGTAAGCTTTTTTTAATACTATGGAATTCGAAGGTTTATAGTTGCTGCTCAGTTTCAGCCTATAGCTACGTACAGTCATCTCTCTTCTCTATCTTTCTTTAATTTTCTATCATAATTTTACCTGTCAAGCTATATCTGTTCTGTACTACCAGGGCGCTAAAATGTAGTCTTCTCCCGCCCTGGTACTACAGTTGACTCGCGATCGCGATGTTGAATGCAAACCCAATCGGCTATTAAACTCGATCCAAAATCATATCGATTTCACTCCCGCTTACTCGAATAAAATTGGTTTCCCTTACAGCATGCAGGTCACTCACCGTCTTACTAATTTTACCCTCCATACTGTAGTAACTCGCGATATTATTCTCCAGAACACTGAATTTATTTTGAATCATGTAGCTTGAAGTGCAGCATCATATGTGTTCGGAAGTGGAGTGTTTTTCGTTTTTCGCAAATAGTGATGTGAAGCATAGAAATACAAAAAATGTATGTTACATGTAAAACGTTTAGAGCGATCTCTTGCAAGAGAGCACTGTAATGGGCTATTGCATTAAATATGCGTACCCCCCTGTTGAGGAACAGCGGAATTCTTCAGGGTTAGGCTGGCAGAACAAAGGAATTCTTCAGGGGTTAGGCTGGGGGAAGGAATGAATTTTTCTAGGAATTCTTGAGGGGTGAACTGCTTTTACTAGGAATTCTTGAGGGGTGAACTGATTCTAGGAATTCTTGAGGGGTCTACCTAATAAAAGACAAGTCCTCAACAGGGGGGGTACGGATATTTAATGCAATAGCCCAATGAAGCATGACTGTAAAGAAAACACTACACTACTTTATCTCAATTTCCGGTCATTTGATGCCATCTCCTGATAACTCAAATCCCTTGAAGCTAGGTTGGAGTTTATCATGAGTCAGTCAACCGTAGTTCATCATTTCACTCTCCCCAATCTTCCCTATTCCCTATTATCCCAAGAAGCCTCTGCGGAGGAGAGAGAGTTCATATCATGCCTGAGTTCATCATATTTATAGTTTCCACAATTAGCACAACAGTACTAAATCTACAAAGTTGTTCATTTTTTATTATTATTTATGTTATAATATTAATGCAATGTTTTCATAATGCATCAATCAGTGGCTTCCCCAGGGTGTCACCCCTGGGGACCCTGGGGGATTTGTCCAAATGCCCAATCAAACCCTGAGTCCCTGTGGGTCCCCCGGGGGTGATGCATAAAGCTAATACATTTTCATCCTGGAAATGTGGGACATCCATTGATTATCAGAACCCCTTCCCAGGGGCATAGCCAGGGGAGGGTTCCAGGGCATAGCGTATTTTCAAGAGAGAAAAAGACTGGACCCCCTTTACACCGGATCAGATCTTCGCTTTTTATGAAAAGATAATTAAGTTAAAAAGGCATCAAATGATTGTTATATCAAGCGAGTCATTTTCATCAAGTGGGCCATCCATTTTCATCATCAAGGGAGTCATTTTCATTCTCTCCTTTGGCTTGAAAATCTCTTTAATCGAAGGTTCGCCATTTGTAGATTTGTGTGACATGTGGTAATATTATTGGTGCATCATGACTTGTAAAATTAATAATTCTTCATGTGCTATTAATGAGCATAATTAATTTTTTTATGTGCTATTATTGGACATATAATAATATAATAAATTCTAAAAACTTTTTTCATTTTTTAGGTGCACAGGGCAACAGACGCTAGCTTCCTGTGCCCGGTTGTTCAAAGGACAATTAAGCTAATCCAGGTTTAGCGTGAATATTGATTTCAGTTTTGTAACTTTTCAGTGAGGTTTTCTGTTTATATTTTTTGTCTTTCTGTTTTGACTTTGCCTTACCTCAAACATTACAAAACATTTACAGTGAAAAACACTTTTATACAAGAGAAATTAAAAGCTTGATTAACTTTTAATCCTGGATTAGCGTTAATCGGCTTTCGAACAACCGGGCCTTGTACACCATCTCAAATGCTCACAAGACCAAAATTATCTATGTATGTTTACCAATCATTGTGTGTGAAAGGTATAAGTCTCGTGTTCATCACCTGTAAACTTCCACAACGCTGTTATTTTATAATAAAATAAAATATAAGTTGGCTGTTTTCACTATGTTGTGCATCATGAAAAAGGTTTTCTTTGTATTATAATATAATTGAGTCTATTTTGATGGGAGAAGTTGCAGTCAAAATAAGGTGCTCCCTGGTCTGGCCCAAGGCACCCCACAACTCAATCCCCAAAACTAGATCGTTCTCCTCTTCTTGTACTGTCTGACCCCACTTAAAGCATCCCCCCTACTGTCCCAACATGTCTACCAAAGAAAATCAACACATATTTTTATTTCCACAAAAGTATACATGTTTTTTCTTACATATTAACATTCTCGTTCCCAGAGGCCACGATCCTTTTGGTCAGCACCAAGAATCGAGACCTCTGGCCGGAACCAATTTGTTGAACATGCGCAGAGTACTCGTTCTATATTCTCAGCCAATCAGATTTGTCAGATTTGACGGTAGTCCGCGATTCGCGGACTTCCGGTTACTCTGCGCATGCTCAACAAATTGGTTCCGGCCAGAGGTCTCGATTCTTGGTGCTGACCAAAAGGATCGTGGCCTCTGGGGACGAGAATGACATATTAAGGAGGGGGTGGTCAGAACCCTCCAATCGACATCTCTCAAGTAAGCTTCAAAGGATAGGTAAAGTAATTATTACTGTATATCAAGTTTGATCTATACAATTTTTCTCCAGATACATTGACAGTCGAAAATTATTCTTATTTTTGTTCTTGGGCAAACTTTTTAACCTACAGTCGAACCCCGATTAAGCGGTCACCCTCGGGGAAATGGCAAGTGGCCGCTTAATCGGGGTTGGCCGCTTAAACGGGGTTTTGTCAGAAATTAGCATAAGGCGTGGTATGAACATCACTTTATCTGAATACAACACAGTTGTAGGCTTGTGACAACTGTTGTTTGAATGTTTTAATCATTTGTCACCTTCTATTTCGGCCTCGGTATTAAATTGTTGGTGGCCGCTTAATCGGGGTAAAAACAATAGGAAAGCCAAAAGGTGGCAGCGGCCGTTTAATCGGGGTGGCTGCTTAATAAGGGTTTTATTTACAGTATTATACTGAAAATAATTTCGGGACTTTGATTAGTGGCCGCTTAACCGGGGGTGGCCGCTTAATAGGTGACCGCTTAATCAGGGTTCGACTGTATCATTTTTTTTTCTTTGTATTCATTTTCTTTCACTGCATTTCAATACAGTCAAACCTCTATAAAGCGGTCACCCTCGGGGAAATAGCCAACTGACCGCTTAATAGAGGTCAAGCGATTTCCGGGAATTTGGTAAGTGTCGACCGCTTAATGGATGGTGACCACTTAACAGAGGGCCGCTAAATAGAGGTTTGACTGTATGCAAAGTTTTCCATAACACTATGTGGACCGCCGAGGAAGCACCAGTCCTATAAATTTATAAGGAATTTTACGCTTTTGTTAAAAACCGGCAGCTGTCTACTAGAAATTAAAGCTTGATCTATTCGGCCTAGGGAAATCGTATTTCATTCCGGTTTAATTAGAAGACAAACCAAGCCTGGGAAAACGGAACGAGAGTTGACAACAATGCTTGCACTAAAATTTTAAACACTTTGACTCGCATCAAGGCAGATCTTACTGATGAGATAGTTGGAAATGACAGCAGTTGAAATTCTTGCTCTCGTTTGACCTGAAACTCTCATGCATCTCGGTAACTCTCATGTGTACCAGCTCAAATTTTCATTGCGAGTAGTCAAAGTTTTTACTCCTACCCTAGCCCACGGATAGTAAACGACAGGAAGAAACTGCCACATGATAGCTCATGATCGGCGACTCTCATTCAACTTTGGCCTCGGCTTACAGCCTTAGTAAGTTCCCGGGGTATCCAATCGATGAAATCGATGATCGATGACAATCGATATCAATCGATACCAATCGATATCAATTAATCGATTGATATTGATAATCGATGACCAATCGATGATGAAGATTTGTGTGGTTATCGATTGGTATCGATTTCCAATAACAATCGATTGGTATCGATTGGTTGCAAATTTTGTCACGTTTCACAGCACATCTAATGATCTTTGCACGCGTTCATTGTTAACACATTTTATTGTAATGCTTTGAACGTTAACAGGAGAACAAGACTTATTTCCTTCTCTCTCTACTTTCTCTTACGATTTAACAATTGGACGGCAAGCTCGAGGTTTCTATCAGCTGATAGTTAGTCAGAGAGGATCCACAAGCTCGGACTGCGGTGGGTGGCCGAGATGTCCACGATGGTTAACAACTTTAAACGCATTTCCGCGTTCTCCCCTCTTCCGTACTAGCAGTAAAGAGCTCGCCGACGTTTACCTCAAAACGATACACCTTATTATAGATAGTTGAACTTCTTCCCGGACTTCTTGTGTCGACATAATGACACGGGAATGACAGTGACGGCCAAGTGGTAATTTGAGTGCACGTGCAGCAGGGTATATTCTTTGCGTTGATAAGACTGGGCCCAACTTGTTTTGCCAACCTCGTCCCCAGGGCCTTCTCAAACTGATCGGACAAACCTCGTTCGAGCTTGCTGATCAGAGTGTTTTGCCAATCGATAGCAATCGATGAGCGGTTTTTGTGTGGTTATCGATTGATCATCGATTGACCGATACCAATCGATACCAATTAACTAATTTTATCGATTGATATCGATTGATCGATTGGTTTTCCGATCATCGATTTCCATCGATTGGATACCCCGGGTAAGTTACATGTATTAAAGTAACACGAAAAATTTTAAACACTTTGACTCGCATCAAGGCAGATCTTACTGATGTGATACGTGGACTCGCAGTTGTCTTTACACACATATTCCATCCGCTATTTTACATCCTTCAACTCTTGAAATCCTCGCACAACTACCGATAGTTTTCGCTCGTCATGATATGATTTAAAACATATCTACAGTATCATGGCGGTAACTTACATTTATATTGTGCCTATCCGCCAAATTGCGACCACGGGGCTCCATAATTCTTTTGTTTTCTACATTTAATCTCACGCAAAGATGCGCCAAACCATTTTGTTTTTGCAGCCGAGACTCGAAGTACTTTTCAACACATATCTTAGCAACCCACTGGTCGAAAGCCGAAAACTGCGGGCTCAGTATATTCTCGGAGATCTTATTTTGACGTCAAGTGATACTTATTCCCCCGACTGAATCAGTTTTATTTAATTTAGCAATTTATTTGAGACGAAAACTGAACCTGCGAACGTGAAACGCAAATTTTCAAAACTGGGGAATATCACTTGGGGAATATCACCCAGATATTCCCCGGTTTTGGCTGCGTCACGTGACGTGTTTAGACCAATCGCGCACGAGAAAAATATTTGATGGATTATAAAATAATATGATATAAAGGCTGACAGCAAGCTACCTAAGCTAAGTTAAGCTAATTAACCGAAGCACTAACAAGTCTAGGGTTTAATTCAGAATTTACACAAAATATCTGCGATTATTCTCACGAAATATTTGCACACTAAAAGCTACAAACTAAAAACTACACAAGATATCCATCATGCAAGATGCCTTTAACTGACAAATAACGCGGATGAAAATCGACGATCGATATCCTTCCTTTTTTAAAGCCGGGCCAAACAAGGATGAGAGTTGATGAGAGTTTAAACTCTCTCTCTCGTTTGGCCTGAAACTCTCATGCATTCTCAGCGACTCTCATGCACTCTCACTCTACTGCGCTCACATCGACTCTCCTATCGACTCTCCTGCGCTCATATCGACTCTCCTGCGCTCATATCGACTCTCCTGCGCTCATATCGACTCTCCTGCGCTCATATCGACTCTCCTGCGCTCATATCGACTCTCCTGCGCTCATATCGACTCTCCTGCGCTCATATCGACTCTCCTGCGCTCATATCGACTCTCCTGCGCTCATATCGACTCTCATACGCTCTCATCGAATTTGAACCCGCTCAAATTTTCTCGAGAGTCGTCGAGAGTTTTCTCTCGTTTGGCCCACGCTTCGTGATAGTCGATAAGAGTTGAAGAAAACTCTGGACAACTCTCATCCTCGTTTGGCCCGGTCTTTACACTTGCAAGATGTTTCTCAGCTCGTTGCTTGATTTTTGTCTGCATTGAGTCGTCATCGATACGGTCTTTCTTCCTGGAACACAAAAAACAAATACAAACCAGAATGTCATGAAATTGTTCCAAAATTGTGTAACCAACCAATGATATGATTTCACCCAAGTGCATTGCGTTCAAGCCCGCCTAACTCCACTTCTTCATTTTTGGACTTGAATTCCAGCACAAATTTTAAAAAGACTTTAAAAAAATACATAGAAATGTTACGCCCTTGAATAAAATACAAGTAACATAGCTTTACAGAGCGGACACTTGAACCATGAACGCTATCGGGCTTTAATTTTACTTATTTTTTTCTTTTTTTAAAAACTTATTTTCTACTCTTTTCAGAACTAGCCAATCACAGCTGACATTCTTTCTACATTTTTCCCGTGTTTTTTTTTTAATCAACTGAGTAAGACTACCGTGCTGGTGCTTTAATAAAAACGCGTTAAAAGGAATGAAAAACGTCTCGGCCGCAAACTAATTTTATCACCAACTACCCGAAAAGCGCAGGTTCTTCGCTTTTGTGCTTGATTGACAACTGGGCGTGAGAATGGCCAGGCCAGGCCCTTTTATACCGAACTACTTATTTCAACTTACTTTTATTTTCCAAAGTCAATTGTCACGTTATCTCCAATCAGCATAAATGGTGCCCACTGCGTCACGTCAGAATAGCCGTGACATCTCATCCATTTCATGGCCTTGTGAAGAGATTCACTGGCACTCAGTTTCCCGTGAACAAGGTGCTCGTAGAAATGATTCATGAACTGCTCTGTTGCACTATCTTCCAGGGCCCACAGTGCCACCAACACCGAGCGTGCACCGGATCCAAGAAACGCTCGAGCGATTCCAACAACTCCCTCGGCTCTAATCAGTCCACGTCCACTGTGACAGCAGCTGAGTACTACCAGTTTGGCCCGTAGTTGAACTCGTGAAATGTCGGACATTGTCAATAGGTAATCTTCTTCTTGCGGAATACCAGTGCCAGTTCCTACAGGTGCAAGGACAATTTCTCCTCTTTCGGCATTACCATGAGCAGCAAAATGTATCAGACTCACTGCCTTCATCTCTTGAAGTACCGCCTGCTTCGTTGCATGCTGTCCTAACAAAGGCTGAACGCCAAGCAGTCGTCCAATCATCTCTGCTTCCTTTCTTGCACAAGGCAATGGTAGGAGGGGTTGTCCGTTGTAAAGCACCTTACCAACGTCAGGATCACCCACTATCAGTGCACCAGTCTGACTGTGATAATCCGCTGGGCTGTCCTGGATGAACTTGAGAGTCGTCAAGGAAGGAACGATGCGGATCCTGAAAGTCTCCGATAAACAATTCCCACTTTCATCAGGTAACGCTGCAAATGGAACTTTGTACAAGGAGCGATCAGGAACGATGATGATTTCTGGTTCCTCAAGAAAGTCAGCCACAGGAGCGATGATCCATTTGTAACACAAAGAAAGACTCGCTTGGTAGTTATCCTCATCCTTTACTTGTCGCAAAGCTGCGGGGATGTCTTCCAGAGACGATTTCGGTTTCAGTTCAATGTTTTGTAAAGATCGATCTTCGCAATCACCCTCAGGTAAAATACCAAAGCTGCGGAAGCTGTTAGCGAAAAAGTCATCCAAATTGAAAGCTGATCCGACATGAAGAATGTTTTCCTCTACTTCTATTGTTCGAAAATGAATGCATCCGCTTGCTTTGAGAATCCACAAAAGTATACTTAGACCATCATAAGAAATGTATAGACAGGTACAGTTACTTTCTTTCTTCAAAATATTTTCAATGCCAATCCATGATTGCGGATTAGCTGAGATTCCCCTTTCAACAGAGTACTGAGCTGCCATCAAGTCTGCTAGGGCTCTAGCCCGTCCCAGCTCTACAACATAAAGGGCATTGTTATAATGTCCAGTTGCACAAAACAATGCACTGAGCATCTTGTAGGGAGAAACGTGCACGTCGGAAAAAAAAATATTGAACTGATCGTTGTCTACGAGAAAATCTCGCAAATCTTCGCATTTTTGAATACTTTCCAACAAATACAAACACGCTTCCTGGATCTTTCCTTGTGACAACTTAATAAATGTAATGTTACCGTGGCATTCAATCAAATTCTCGTCATCGCCAATATCTTTAAATATTGAAATCGCTTTCTGGGTATATACTTCAGCCGGGATATATTCACTAAGCGACAGACACACAGTTCCTAGGATTCCGTAACACGATGCTTCTCCACCTCTGTCGCCAATTTCCATTTTGATGACAAGTGCTTTCTCGAGATGCTCTTAGCCTTGGCACAATCACCAAGCAATAAAAAACACGGTTCCTAGGTTTGCATAACATCTCGCTTCTCCTTGTCTGTCACCAGTTTCCATTCCTATCGTAAGTGCTTTTTCGAGATATTCTTTAGCCTTTACATATTCACCAAGAGATTGAAAACACCCTTCCTAGGTTTCCATAAGATGATGCTTCTCCTGCTCTGTCGCCAATTTCTACACTGATCTCAAGTGCCTTCTCGAAGTATTCTTTAGCCTTGAAAAATTCAGCAAGGGAATAAAACACTTTCCCTAGGTTTATGTAATCTGCTACTTGTCCTGCCTTGTCACCAATTTCCATTGTGATCGCAAGTGCTTTCTTAAGATTTTCTTCAGCTTTGACATATTGACCAAGAGAGGTAAATAGACTTCCTAGGTTTCCGTAAATTACTGCTTCTTTGTTTCTGTCACCAATTTCCATTCTGATCGCAAGT
Source organism: Desmophyllum pertusum (assembly GCA_029204205.1). NCBI lineage: Eukaryota > Metazoa > Cnidaria > Anthozoa > Scleractinia > Caryophylliidae > Desmophyllum > Desmophyllum pertusum. The sequence continues at coordinate 878,510 of MU825886.1, read as the reverse complement.
GCTTTCTCGTTATATTCCTTAGCCTTAACATATTCACCAAGTGATTGAAATATAGTTCCTAGGTTTCCGTAAGCTGCTGCTTCTCCTTCTCTGTCCCCAATTTCCATACTGATCGCAAGTGATTTCTGGATGTATTCTTCAGCCTTGACATATTCACCAAGACGTTTAAGCACAGTTCCAAGGTTTCCAAAAGATGATGATTCTCCTTGTCTGTCACCAATTTCCATTCTGATCGCAAGTGCTTTCTCATTATATTCCTTAGCCTTAACATATTCACCAAGTGATTCAAACATAATTCCTAGGTTTCCATAAGATGATGCTTCTCCTGCTCTGTCACCAAGTTTAACAGTGATCGCAAGTGCTTTTTCATGATATTCTTTAGCCTTCAGATATTCTCCAAGGGATTGGAAAACAGTTCCAAGTTTGTCATAAGAATTTGCTTCTCCTGCTCTAGCACAAGTTCCATTTGAATCACAAGAGCTTTCTCGTGATAGTATTTAGCCTTCTCATATTTACAAAGTAGTCTAAACACAATTCCTAGGTTATGGTAATTTGCTGCTTGTCCTTTTCTGTCTCCAATTTCCATTCTGATCGCAAGTGCTTTCTCGAGATATTCCTTAGCCTTGACATATTCACCGAGATATCGAAACACTGTTCCTAATTGTTCGTGAACGTCTGCTTCTCCTTTTCTGTCTCCAGTTGTTATCATGATCTTCGCTGCTCTCTCGAACAGGTCTTTTGCCTCTACATACATGCCTTGACCCATAAACATATGTGGCCAATGTTATGCTAAGTTGCCCTTCTAGGAGTAAATCACCACGTTCGCTAAATATGAGAAGAAGTTTCCTGCCGCATTTTATTGCATTTGTGAAATCTGGGACACGACCGTACGCTACGAACGTTATGATATAGACCGCGAGTTTTGCTTTCTCCAGTGCTGGTAAAATCAAGATTTCCTTGCATAACTCGATGGCTTTTACAGCACGACCGGTGTTAAGAAGGAAGTTGGCAACAACTAAGCCGATAGAGATAGCAGCGATAACTTCTTCTATGTTGTTCATGACGACCTTTTCTGTCTGTTAGTATAAAAGGAATAACAATAATTAATGTTGTATAGCTGTGTGGAAACATATAGAGCATACTTCATGGAATGGTCTAGCGTAGGGCATTGACTGCGCTTAAGGGGACGGTTTTTTGTTTTTCATGTGAGGCGCCCCAGCCACGGGCCATGTAGTGCAATGAGCGACATCAGTATACCTATATAGCCGAAGTGCAATGACTATAGGCGACGCCTCATGTATGGTACACCTGACCAGTTACGCCAAAATCGCCAAGGAATCGAACCCGGGCCCAGAATGTGGGAGTGGCACTGAGGGAGTGCAAGACTATGCGTGAGGGGAGTAAGTACTTGTTCGCATCCAAAAGCGTTCACACCTAAATCACACTCTTTTCTTATGTTATAATAATAATACTTTATTCAAATATGTTTTATGTTGTTTGTGGAAATACTGGGTTTGTCCAACTTTTATACGTGCATATACATACATAAACTTTATTTTAACTCGAATTTACAGTGTAGCTGGTGAAGCTGATATCTTCGAGAATTTAAGCAAACAAACAACAAACAAATTACAAAACAACGATAAGAAATCACATCAACGATAAGATACTCATTAATATGCAAAACATTCAATTTACGACGGTTGGGTTTCTATTTGTCCACGAAAGAGAATCAGGAGCCCATGAGAGAATTTATAACCTTAATCTGAAGGGTTCAGAACGATCAGAAGATAAGCGGAGAAGTTTCGACCTCTCCAAGCGTGGTGGGCTGAAACGCTTGGAAAACTTACGTTGGGGATATCTTCACTACCCTCTGTGTGAGATATCTCACCTATTCGAGCGATTGTTCGTGCTCTACTTCCTTTGGTTGTCAGCAGCTTTCGTGGCAGTCACCTATTATTATTCAACTATATAACACTCGCGCTCGCATGGGGCTTGCGAACTAATTCTGTCGAAGCATTTTATGTCACTCACTCACTCGCACAGAGAACCAACCAGATGCCAGCAGATGCCGAGATCATGAAGAGGCGTTGGAGATGGGTAGGTCATACTCTCCGCAAGCCTCAAACGAACATCACGAGGCAAGCCCTGACCTGGAACCCCCAGGGTAAGAGGAGGAGGGGACGGCCAAGAAACTCATGGCGGCGGGACCTGGAAGCAGACATCAGGAGATCGGGGCTGACCTGGAGCCAGCTAGAGAGGAAAGCCCAGGACAGAGACGTCTGGAGGACACTTGTCGGCGGCCTATGCCCCAGGCGGGGTACTAGGCGTAAGTAAGTAAGTACTCACTCGCACATATGTATGTGATACATGAGGCCTCAAGCATTTTATATAGGCTATTAAAGCAAACTTAGAACCGAAAATTTATCACGTGAAGTGATTCGTAGCGTATTTTTAAAATATGCACTTCACTTTTTAGCTCAGCAATTCGCGCGCATGCGCGATGAATGAGCTTTCGGGTTTGTGGGGAAAATTTGGCGTTTGTAAACTTTTCTTGGTAATTCCGCTGACCAGTGTATAAGGGCCTGGGAAATCACAACACTAAAAAATATTGCGGGCGCAATATTTGGTAGGCATTAGGGGTCGGGGGGGGGGGGGGGGGGGGGGGGTGGGTCGGGGGTTGTAGCCGGCCCTCATTGCAAAAACAAAATGGCGGCCGGTTGTTTCTGTAAGGACGGTATTTCTCTCGTCTTACACATTTAAAATATAGACCTTTTTCGAGTTCCGTAGCCAACAAACGGATACATTCTGCGCTCGGATTCTGCGATTCCTTCGTTCCTCGGTTTGAGAAATTACTACTGAAGGATTGAAATTATTTCTTTCACGAACGGAAATCTGTGGTTTCTATATCGAAGCACATTTGGACCCATGCCCGACCGATGAATCAAGGGGTTTATACGACTTCAAAAACACCGGGAATAACAGAACGGTTCCACCAGGGCATATTTTAGGCTCGACCGCCGAAAAAGATCCGGGAAATTGAAGCGTTCAACTGAACTCTGGCGTTTGGAGCCCTTCACTTCAAATGGATTTCAAGACTTAGGATCTAGGAAATGAAAACTGACACCACAGTACGGTCGGTAATTGTTATGTCTATGTGTTATTTGCTTTATAACAAAAATTATTGTTCAACTGATCATTTGATTCCAATAAAAATAATATTTAACTTTTTAATTTAAAATCGATAGCTTTGAAACCGAAAACAAATAAAGTGTTTATTTGAATCAAAATTTTGGCTGCAAAGCATTTTTGCCTGTTATTGTAGCTTATTCATAGTTTCCAATTACATTGCTGAGCCAGTCACGGAAGCCTTTGATTAATACTGAAATTGTTTAGATCTCATACACATGTATTACTGTCGATTTCACTGTATTTAAATTAATAAAACATGAATAAAAGCCATTACCAAAAGTTTAAAAATGCCTTTATAAAAATGGAGTTTTTCTACTGAAAGTATTTACAGAAGCTAAGCTAGTGCAAAGTTAATCCGCTACGCAGTTCAACTTATTTTTTTTCACGTGACTTACCGTAGATTGTTCAAACTAAAGGGAAAAAAATAACGACCGGGAGTATGGGGTAAGGCAACTTTTAATCAGTCATTTAGGGTTGGGCAAAGTCTTCACGTTTGCCTACTGTAATAGCTTAGTGTTAGAGGCATAGTTAGCTTTGGTTTATGTTTAGGGTTAGCGGTTATTGTTAGGGTCATCCATATGATTCGCCCATGTTAAACATCACCCCGAAAGGAAAAGTTGTCACGCAAATCGTCTTAGCTTCCGGTGGAAAAATTACAGCTATCAGCCATGAAGCGAACAGCTTTCGGTGTAAGATAAGCTTCCTGTTTTCAAGACAAGACAAACATGTAGTTCAAACTATTTACATTCATTTTATGAAGTATTTGCACCGATTTGTTCGATTTTCGTTCTTCCGCCTTTATACAGAACCAAACAGCTTTTATATAAAAACAAAAGATCGATTTTGTATTACCGTTGTTATTTCCTATTTTTGTTGTAGCTATAAAAGTAATCGAATAATGTAGTCTTGACTATTCAATACACGGAGATCAGGCAAAAGAAACTGTACTTACCACAGCCACGAACTTTGCTTTGCTTTGGGATTTGAAAAGTGATGGAAAGTGAAAACTACGAGGTGCCCGCAGTCATTCTGCGGCTACCCCCAGTTGCTGCCATAAGGACTGGGTCGAGTTCGCGTGCGCGTCATCTTGAAAGAAACTGCTTTCGCATCCATTTGGAGTAAAAATTAAATCAAAGATGGGTCGCAAACAAACTCCAAGTGACTTTCTGAAGCAAACTAATAAAATTCTCGCCAGCACGAAATGGTTTAACTATCCAGCCTCAAGCAACGCAACCGTGTCAATTATGTTGCCCACAAGAGTAAAAGAGAGCTGTCTGGGATGTCTCTTTTCTTTTTTTCGTTGAATCTCTCAAGTTACTTGTAGTCGCACATCGGATCTAAAGGTCTCTAAATATTGCCGACTTATTCTGGACCTTAATGACCTTAAAAGGAGCTATGTAACCAGAGGTCAGACCTCTGATGTCACGATTATTTAGTCATTTTTTCCGATGTACAAAATCCCCTTTAAATCGAAGGGAACCATAAATTAATAGTTTACTTGGTAAACGGAAGCAAATTACAAATTATACCATGCAAAGAGCTCGAGAATTTGGCCCATGAAAGGAGCTACGTCACGGATAGCGCATCTTGGAAAATGTAGGCTAAATTTTTCAAGTTCTTCGTTCGTTCTTTCGTTCAAATCAGTCTTAATCCTTCTCCATCCTCGACCATCCTAGCTCTTGTTTGGTTTATTATTACTTCTGGTATTTTTCCATCTTAGGTCCTTCATGCGCAGTACAAGATGCCATTTACCAATCCTCAAACTAGTGACAACGTTGGTAGCTAAATACTATACTGATGAACTCTGTGTACTTTGTGAATGGATTAACAAAAAGTAAAATGTTTTTTGGTGACTTGAATCACATTCGACGCGACAGAAATGCCACGTAGAAAATGGGCATAAGCGTGGTGTTGTAAGTAGTTTATTGTTAGTAATAAAGAAAGATGGTAAATTTAGTTTTAAAATAGTTTATTGGTGTTGTTTTTGTGAGTGATATGTGATTGAAATAAAAGTGTAAAAAAATGTAAGTAACTTGCGCGCATGTTTACAGAGCCTGATGCAGACACGAGAGAAAGTTTGGGAGAATCCCATCCTTTCAAATAAATTTAAGAGGCTATAGAGTTACTGTTTTCTTTTGTTTTCCTTTTCAGTCCAAACACGTCCAGAGCTGGGTCATCCCTAATGTATCAGCCATCTTGTCTGACTTTCAAACAATCGGAGAGGGACTGGTGAAGAAGATCGAAGTGTTGAATGCGTGAAGATTCCATGAAAATGAAAATAGTTTTATTAATAGAATCAACTGTCGCCCTCATTAAATAAAGTTTTAATTTGATTGACTTGATTTGAGCACTGGTAATTACACTTGAGAGCAGATAACGCAATGAAGCGATTACATCGGCCTATTAGCCTGCGTAGCTGGCGGTCTTGTTGGTGCACGAAGGAAAAAATTCGTAAGCGGCGAAGCTCTCGCGGCTGTGCCGCTCGCTGTCGCTGCTTTGCCGCTTATGAATTTTGCCTTCGCGCACCAACAAGACCGCCAGCTACGCAGGCTATTGGCCTATGGGAGGTTTTCTTAATTCTTCTACGAGACGTCTTATATTTTCATACATGACGTGAAAATCACACTTATCCACTTTTTTTTAACTGAAAAATATATATGACGCTAGAAGACAGGAACCCCCGGGACGATGGATTACCTATTGTGAATCATGCTCACCAGACCACCGAGGCGAGCTGCCAGGTTCCTGAACGTTTTGGCTAGAAATCTAAGCTCAAATATAATATGATATAAAGCTACCTAAGCTAAGTTAGGCTAACCGAAGAACTAACTCAGGCTAACATGAAGCACTAACTAGGGTCAGAAATGTATACTCATCTCAATCTCATTTTAACGTTTTAAACATGATTATTGTACAGTCAAATCGTCTGGAGGTAATAGGTTGGGTCAATTTTCCATCGGCCTAACTGGAGGTTTCTTGTGAAAGACACCTAATGACGAATTACACCACGTATTACAACTATAATGATAAGCTCGTGGTTTTTTAACGCTTCGGTTAGCCTGCTGTACATAGAAATCTTAACTTTCCTTATGTTACTAATATAATACTGACAGTCAGCGTGTTTTGTTAAATGAAAATATGTGTTTTTACTTCGAACATGGTCACGGTAACAAGACTGTTTCCCCCAACAAACCATACAAGGGCTTAACTAATCTCCTTCACAACCGCGTTATTTGGATCGCGTGACGAGACAGATAACGGCCGCGAAGACTAGGGTTTGGCTGGACTTTCTAAAAGTGCGGCTTTCCAATATTCCCCCCACCCCCCATATGTTCGTTTCTTCTGCGTACAACGTGCGCACGTAACTCGACCAAGCTCGAAGGTCGACTAGTAGCAAGTCTAGGGTTTAATTTGGTTCTTTCAACACTTTGACTACTAAACCGGCCAAGAGCAGACCACAGACTTGTACCACTTGTGACGTCATCACATTTCACGCCAGAGGATGTCTTTGATACTCAGCGGATATGATAGAGTTGGAAAATGTCTAACAAAGCATGCCTAAACGAGCACGAAACGTTAAATTGGACCAGAGATACACACAAAACAACTTGGATTTTTTCCTGCCAAATCACCAAAAAACGCGACCTTCACTACCATTGACACTCTGTCAAAAAAATTCCCTTTTCCCAACGTTTAGGTTAAAACTTTTTCAACGTCAACAAAGGCGACTGAAAGGCCAACAAAACCACAAAATAAAATAAGAGATAAAGAGAGAGCAAAAACGGCAAACTGAAAGTAAGACCACCGCGGTGGTACTTTGATACAAACGCGTTAAAAGGTAGGAAAAACATCTCGGCCGTTGCTGAATCACGGCTGTGATTGGCTATTTCTGAAAAAAAAGTCAGAAAATAAGTTTTAAAAAAGAAAAAAAATACTCAGTAAAAATAAAGCCCGATAGCGTTCATTGTTCGAGTGTCCACTCTGCAAGTAGGTGGGTCACAAGAATAAGCCGGATCTGATCACCTCACAAAAAAGCGTTTCGTTTAAAAATAAAATTGCCCCAACGATAGTAAGCCAATGTCTATTGATATACTACTTCTCAATGACACAGTAAGATTTGGATTCTGGTCTTCTTCCTTGCAATGAAATGGAAAATGGTTTTAATTTTCATTTAACTCACAAAGGTAATCGACTTCTTAGTTCACAACCAAGATATGAAATGTTTCATTTATTTTAAACAAGATATTCCGCTCTAACTGGGGTGGAACTTTTGGGTGCATTTCACACTGTACGAGCGTCATGTTAACCAAACATGCTTCAAAATCTAATCTCATGAATCCAAGATATACGGCCATTGGCAAAAAAAGATATAAATTACAATGTTTTAACAAACATAAAACTAATTTTATCAGCAATGGTCGAAGAAAAAGCGCAGGTTCGTCACTTTGGAGGCGGATATTGACAACTAGGCGTTGCCCGGGAATGGCCAGGCCAGGCCCCTTTTATACCGGAACTACTTATTTAAACTTACTTTTATTTTCCAAAGTCAAATGTCACGTTATCTCCAATCAGCATAAACGGTGCCCACTGCGTCACGTCAGAATAGCCGTGACATCTCATCCATTTCATGGCCTCGTGAAGAGATTCACTGGCACTCAGTTTCCCGTGAACAAGGTGCTCATAGAAATGTTTCATGAACTGCTCTGTTGCACTGTCTTCCAGGGCCCACAGTGCCACCAACACCGAGCGTGCACCGGATCCAAGAAACGCTCGAGCGATTCCAACAACTCCCTCGGCTCTGATCTGCCCTCGTCCACTGTGACAGCAGCTAAGTACTACCAGTTTAGCTCGTAGTTTAACTTGTGAAATGTCGGACATTGTCAATAGGTAATCTGCTTCTTGAGGAATACCAGTAGCAGTTCCTACAGGTGCAAGGGCAATTTCACCTCTTTCAGGATTACCATGAGCAGCAAAATGTATCAGACTCACTGCATTCATCTCTTGAAGTACAGCCTGCCTCGTTGCATACTGTCCTACCAAAGGCTGAACGCCGACCAGTTGTCCAACCATCTCTGCTTCCGTTCTTGCACAAGGCAATGGTGGGAAGGACTTAAGACATTCCTTGTAAAGCACTTGACCAACGTCAGGATCACCCACTATCCAGTGCACCAGTCTGACTGTGATAATCCGCTGGGCTGTCCTGAATGAACTTGAGAGTCGTCAAGGAAGGAACGATGCGGATCCTGAAAGTCTCTGATAAGCACTTCCCATTTTCATCAGGTAACGCTGCAAATGGAACTTTGTACAAGGAGCGATCAGGGACAATGATGATTTCTGGTTCCTCAAGTAAGTCAGCCACAGGAGCGATGATCCATTTGTAACACAAGGAAAGACTCGCTTGGTAGTTATCCTCATCCTCTACTTGTCGCAAAGCTGCGGGGATGTCTTCCAAAGACGATTTCGGTTTCAGTTCAATGTCGTTTATAGATCGATCTTCGCAATCACCCTCAGGTAAAATACCAAAGCTGCGGAAGCTGTTAGCGAAAAATTCATCCAAAACTAATCCGGCCGGAAGCATGTTTTCCTCTACTTCTATTGTTCGGAAAATAATGTTTCCACTTTCTTTGAGAATCCACCGAAATATACGTAGACCATAATAAGAAATGTACAGACAAGTACAGTTGCTTTCTTTCTTCAAAATCTTTTCAATGCCAATCCATGATTGCGAATTAGCTGAGATTTCCCTTTCAACAGAGTACTGAGCTGCCATCAAGTCTGCTAGGGCTCTAGCCCGCCCCAGCTCTACAACATAAAGGGCTTTGTTAGGATTTCCAGTTGCACAAAACAATAGACTCAGCACCTTGTAGGGTGAAACGTGCACGTCGGAAAAATAAATATTAAACTGATCGTTGTCTGTAAGAAAATCTCGCAAATGTTCGCATTTTTGAATACTTTCCAACAAATACCAAACACGCTTCCTGGATCTTTCCTTGCGACAACTTTTAATGAATGCAATGTTACCGTGGCAATGAATCAAATTCTCGTCATCGCCAATACCTTTAAATATTGAAATTGCTTTTTGAATATATACTTCAGCCGTGATATATTCACCAAGAGAATTACACATAGTTCCTAGGTTTACGTAACAAGATGCTTCTCCTTCTCTGCTGCCAATTCCCATATTGATGGCAAGTGCTTTCTCGAGATGCTCTTTAGCCTTGGCAGATTCACCAAGCAACATAAACATAGTTCCTAGGTTTGCATAAGCTGTTTGCTTCTCCTGCTCTGTCACCAGTTTCCATTCCTATCGTAAGTGCTTTCTCGAGATATTCTTTAGCGTTGCCATATTCACCGAGTGATATAAAACACATTTCCTAGGTTTCCATACGATGATGCCTGATGTCTTCTGTCACCAATTTCTACACTGATTGCAAGTGCTTTCTCGAAGTATTCTTTAGCCTTGCCAATTTCAGCAAGGGAATAAAACACTTTTCCTAGGCTTAGATAATCTGCTGCTTGCCCTGCCCTGTCACCAATTTCCATTCTGATCGCAAGTGCTTTCTTAAGATTTCTTCAGCCTTGACATATTTGACCAAGAAATTGAAACACAGTTCCTAGGTTTCCATACGATAGTGCTTGTCCTGCTCTGTCTCTTATTGCCATTCTGATCGCAAGTGCTTTTTCTTGATATTCCTTAGCCTTGGCATATTCACCAAGTGATTGAAACACACTTCCCAGGTTTCCATAATCTGTTGCTTCTCCTTTTCTGTCACCAATTTCCATTTTGATCGCAAGAGCTTTCTCTATGTATTCTTTAGCCTTGATATATTCACTAAGAGCGATAAACACAGTTCCTAGGTTTCCATAAGCCCATGCTTGTTCTGCTCTGTTTTCAATTTCCATTGTGATCGCAAGTGCTTTCTCAAGATATTCTTTAGCCTTACATATTCACCAAGAGATATAAACACCATTCCTAGGTATCCATAAGATGATGCTTCTCCTGCTCTGTCACCAAGTTTAAACAGTGATCGCAAGTGCTTTCTCGTGATATTCTTTAGCCTTCAGATATTCTCCAAGGGAATGCAACACAATTCCAAGACTATCATACGAATGTGCTTCTCCTGCTCCTGCCACCAACTTCCACTTCAATCGCAAGAGCTTTTTCGTGATATTCTTTAGCCTTCTCGTATTTACCAAGTGATCGAAACACAGTTCCCAGGTTTCCGTAATCTGTTGCTTCTCCATCTCTGTCCCCAATGTTCCATTCTGATCGCAAGTGCTTTCTGGATGTATTCTTCAGCCTTGATATATTCACTAACATACGAGAAACACAGTTCCTAGGTTTCCATACGATGATGCTTCTCCTTTTCTGTCACCAATTTCCATTGTGATGGTAAGTGGCTTTCGTCAAAATACTCTTTAGCCTTGACATGTTCACCAAGCGAGATAAACACAGTTCCTAGGTTATTGTAACATGTTGCTTCTTCTTTTCTGTCGCCAGTTTTCCTTTTTGATCGCAAGTGCTTTCTCGAGATACTCTTTAGCCTTGATATGTTCACCAAGCGATTGAAACAACACACCTCCCAGGTTGCCATAACGATGCCGCTTTTCCTTTTCTGTCACCAATTTCCATTGTGATGGCAAGTGCTTTCTCAAAATACTCTTTTGCCTTGACACGTTTCACACAAGCGATTGAAAACACAGTTCCTAGGTTTGCATAACATGCCGCTTCTCCTTTCCTGTCCACCAATTTCCATTGTGATGGCAAGTGCTTTCTCAAAATACTCTTTAGCCTTGACATGTTTCACCAAGCGATTTAAACACAGTTCCTAGGTTTGCATAGGATAGCCGCTTCTCCTTTTCTGTGACCAATTTCCGATTCTAATCGCAAGTGCTGCTTCTGGATGTATTCTTCAGCCTTGATATATTCACCAAGAGAGATAAACACAGTTCCTAGGTTTCCGTACTCTGTTACTTCTCCTGCTCTGTCTCCTATTTCCATTCTAATCGCAAGTGCTTTCTGGATGTATTCTTCAGCCTTGATATATTCACCAAGAAAGATAAACACAGTTCCTAGGTTTCCATACGATGATGCTTCTCCTTTTCTGTCACCAATTTCCATTGTGATGGTAAGTGCTTTCTCAAAATACTCTTTAGCCTTTGACATGTTTACCAAGCGATTTTAAACACAGTTCCTAGGTTATTGTAACATGTTGCTTCTTTCTTTTCTGTCGCCAGTTTCCTTTTTGAATCGCAAGTGCTTTCCTCGAGATACTTTTTAGCCTTGACATATTCACCAAGAGAGATAAACACAGTTCCCCAGGTTTCCGTAAGCTGTTGCTTCTCCATCTCTGTCACCAATTTCCATTCTAATCGCAAGTGCTTTCTGGATGTATTACTTCAGCCTTGATATATTCACCAAGAGAGATAAACACAGTTCCTAGGTTTCCGTACTCTGTTTACTTCTCCTGCTCTGTCTCCTATTTCCATTCTAATCGCAAGTGCTTTCTGGATGTATTCTTCAGCCTTGATGCATTCACGCAAGAGAGATTAAACACAGTTCCTAGGTTTTCCATACGATGATGCTTTCTCCTTTTCTGTCACCAATTTCCATTCTGATCGAAAGTTCTTTTTTCGAGATATTCCTTAGCTTTGGAAAATTCACAGAGAAATCGAAACATTGTTCCTAATTGTCCATGAACGTCTGCTTCTCCTTTTCTGTCGCCAGTTTTTATCATGATCTTCGTTGCTCTCTCATACAGTTCTTTTGCCTCTACATACATACCTTGATACCCACAAATTTGTGCTAATGTTATGCAAAACTTGAACTTTTCTGGGAGTAAATCACCACGTTTCGCGGTGATAACGACACGAAGTTTTCCTTGCCATATTTTATTGCATTTGTGCAATCTGGGACAAGACAGTACACCCTGAACATTGTGTCATAGACCGCGCCGAAGAACAATTTGCGAAGTTGCTTTTTCTTCCTCCAGTGCTTTATCATTAAGTAAAACCAAGATTTCCTTGCATAAACCGATGTGCTTTTACACCACGACCGGTGATAAGAAGGAAAATCGGCAACAACTGAGCCGATAACGATAGCTAATAGAACTGTCTTCTATGTTTTTCATGGCGGCCGTTCAAGTTCTGTCTGTAAGTTTAAACAAATAAATAGAATAAGTTAAGGTTGTATAGCTGTGCTGAAATATATAGAGAACTGAATTACTTCATGAAAGGGCTAGTGTACGGCATTAACGCTTGAGGGGGAGGTTTTTTTTTAGGCGCCCCCATCCACTGGCTATGTAGTGCAATGGCCAGTTCAACGACTGATTGACATCGATATACGTGTAATACCTGTACCTGGAGAGGCCTCGTGGATGGACGCACTAATAATAACAAAACAATACTATGCGTGAGGGGAGTAAGTACTAGTTCACATCTAGAAGCGTTATCAGACTTTTCAAGTTCGAACGGTTTGTGGAAAGCATTTTGTTTATCAGTGTTTAACTGTTATGTGTTTACCCTCGTAAATAAAGTTGCTTACTTATTTTGGCCCCATTCAATTTGCATGTACTGATTGTGTTATTCCTACAGTGAAAGTTAATGATTGGGTTTCTATTTGTCGGCAAAAGTGAATTTATATATAAACCTTGTTGTTAATCAGTGAAGGGTTCAGAAAATAAGCAAAGAAGTTTTAAGCGTGGTGCGCTGAAACGCTTGATTCAACTTCCTCAGTTTGAGACATCTAATTCAACTACCTGTTTAAGCGATTGTCGGTCACTAATTTCCTTTGTTGTTGTCTGGTTGGAAGCACAGGGGGCGGATCCAGGATTTTGTTGATAGGGGGGTCCCAGGGATCTCTCCGAAAAAATGTGAAGTAGATTGAAGGATAATTAGTATAGTAGACGTCGGTAATTGAGATTTCAGGCTCTGAAAAGTGCATTTTGGTGGATCCTGGAGATGGTTTTGCTATGGATAATTGGAAAAAGCAAAAAACCTCTAAGGTCTGATAGGGGGGTCCGGACCCCCCCCTTCCCTTCCCCCGACCCTCCCCCTGTATTCGCCACTGAAGCAGCTTTAATTCCTGGCACGGTCACTTCCCTATTAGTTTTCAGTTTATAATGCTCGGGCTCACATGGGGCTTGCGAACTAATTCTGTCGAAGCATTTTATGTCACTCACTCACTCACTCGTCGTCATCATGCTTGACGATTGTGGGCACATGAGACCTCAAGCATGCTTATGTAGGCTAAAGCAAACTTTGAACCGAAAGAAAATTTATTATGTGAAGCGATTCGTTGAGCATTTGAAAATATGCAAGTCACTAACCAAAAAAGAAGAATAAAAAACCTTGAGCGAATTACGAACCAGGCTCGGCCCTAGGCTGCCTAGTTAATAAACTGATCCATTACCAAAAGTTGTTGTTTCTTCTGAAAGTATTAACAGAAGCTGATGATAGCTTTATTATAGTGTCAATAAAAAACACATAAAATTAATCTACTAATTGGGGACACTATTTAGAACTCATTCAAAATTTTCAAGTAATACTATTTAAGGACGTACTAGTTACAATTTTACACAATTTAACTGCTGGCTAAGCAGTCTTACAAGTGCAAAGTTAAAACTTTGCCCAATTTAATTTGCCGTGACTTAGTTTGTTTTTTTTCACGTGACTAACAGATAGCTGTCACGCAAAATCACGCGAATCGTTTTCTGGTGGAAATATCATTTATCAGCCACCAAGCGAACAGCTTTCGGTTTGAGGTCAGCTGAGGACAAGACAGATAAACCATGCAGTTCAATTTGTTCAACTATTAATTGCATTCATTTTATGAAGTATTTTCAATTTGCCACGATTTCTAATGTTCAATTTTCGTCCTTCCGCCTAGACTGCTTGCAGTCCGCCTTTCTCTATGACCATCGAGCGTTTATCCCTGCATGCTGTGCTGTAAAAGGCCCAAAATGGCGGTATGGACGAGAAGAGGTTGGTTTTTAATTCGATCGCGCTCAGCGCTCACTGAGCTCGCCGCTCCAGATAATTCGAGAGAGAAACAGACTGCAATTCTGTCTCCTACAGAGGAGCCACGCTATGGAACACTATGATAGCTTGTGATACTTCGTTGTAATCAAAAGTTAATTCCAAAATATCTGGACCAAAGGTCCTAAAGAACGATTCAAGAATATTGAATCAGTTCAGATTTTAACACAATCATCAGTTTCCACAACTAAGTTTAGGGACACTGATTTTACTTTACTTTTTGAAAAATACAGTTTTCTGTTCTATTTATTTATTTATTTATTTATGTTTTTCCTCCCCTTATTAAAAAATAATGTAGATCAGTATATACTATATGGTTTCCGAATGTATGTAATTATTATCTTTTTAGATGCCGAGCGACAGCCATAAGCTTGATAGGCTTTTATACTTATCGGTGTTGAAATAAAGGGCTTCTGTATTGTATTGTATTGTATTTGCAAGCAGTCTAACTTCCGCTCTTACAGAACCAAACAGCTTTTTTATATTAAAACAAAAGATCGATTTTGCCATTATTACTACATTGTTTATTTCCCTTTGAACAGTAGCTAATAAAAATTAAACGAACTATGCCGATTCTAGGACAAGTCAATATACGGAAAGAAACTGTTACCTTTAACGATACCACAGCGACGTGAACCTTCGCTTTTGCGCTTTGGGAAAGTGATCTGAAAAGCTGACAACACCCATACAAGGCCCCGCCCGCAGTCATTCTTGCGGCTACCGCCCAAGTGCTGCCGGATAAGGACTTGGTGTCGAGTTCGCGCGCGGGCCATCTTGAAAGAAACTGACTTTCGTTCTTGACAGGTTTTTAGAGTGCTGGGACATTCATTTGGAGGAAAATCAAAGATGAGTCGTCTAAGCAAACTCCAAGTGACTTTTCTAAAGCAAAATCATAGGCCGTCCTGTTGTGTGTAAAGCTTAATACATGGCGTCGATTATCGAGTTGTAAAATCCTGCCATGTGCATTGTGGAACGAATTTTTCGTCCATTATTGGGCCATTCCATTTTATATTCCGCACGCCCCCCTATTCGAGGGATTTCCTGTAAGAAACCCCCCTTCGGATAAAACATTTCAGAGGACGCCAATACACCCCCCTCTCCCCCCGGGAAAGATCTGTGCATTAACCCATGGAACACATGTTGAAGAAACAAAGAAAAAATGCCATTAACCCCCTTGGAAAATTTAGATATCCAAGAACCCGCGCTCACTCCCACCATAGGGATTTCCTTAAATCCCTCAATAGGGTGGGTGTGGTGCGGATATTAAATGGAATGGCCCATATCCTGGCACGCATGCCAGAAAACTTTTTTTCCTTTCAAGACGTGTCATTCTTTTGATTGCTGTTTGACCTTTAAGTTGTTGGCTCTAAAAATATATGAAGCTTAAATCACAGTGAAGTGTCTGTTCAATAGAATACGCTGAAAACATAAGGGCTGTTTTAATATTCATAGTTGATTTAATTTAATACCCATGGGCCAATCGATGTTGATTCGAAGATCTGCGGATCAGGCTGGCTATAAGCCTTATTTCGTTACTGTAGCACAGGACAGGGACCGACTAAACTTAGGCCCTGTTTACACGAACACGGTTTTTCATTTGTAACCATAAAAGATCCGTTTTTGTATACGGTTACAACCTTCTGTTTTACACAGACACCGATGTGTGTAACCATGTACTCTTTGAAAATGATGTCGCAAAGTGGAAGCGTTGTTCAAAACGATCACGGTTACGAGTGTCCGTGTAAACAGGGTAACCCGTGTAGGATTTGGAAAACAATATATTGTTTTCCAAATCTACACGGTTAACCCTGTTTACACGACACTCGTAACCGTATTGGCCTGTGCGTACTTTCAAGGTTATTCGTGTCCAGCCCATCACGGCCCATGTATGTAACATCAACCAACCGAAAACATGGAAAAATCATTTTCATGTAAATGCTTCATATCCGTGTACTTTTTTGACACACGAGAACTGCGTTCGTGTTAAATGAAGGTCTTAACGTCCTTAGTCAATTTTTTATTTGTTATTAGGTCATGCTTTACCTGGAGGATGCCGCCAGCTAGCTAGGTTAGCCTTCCTAGAAGGGGGTTACCCTAGTCTTTTTGTGCTTTTACGCATTTTTTTTTACATGTGAGCACCAGGGTAATACCCTCCCCTAGCCGAAACTTCTAGGCCTGGGGCGGGGGGGGGGGGGGTACTCCTCGAAATGTGATGGTAAGAGGTTGTGGCCACTGGCTTCTTTAATTAAACCCCTTACCACATGTTCAGCACCAAACATATGTGATGTTTCTCGGTGACACCACAGACCCAAAAAATTTCCTCCTTTTCAAGGCCAAAATTTTCAAAAAGCTAATTTCCGGTATTTATAACCCATTTTCAGACCAAAAATGGATCAAATCCCATACCCTTTGAGGTGTCCGCACATACCGTATATCAGCTTATTATTAGGCAGGCCCCGGGGCTTCTTACTTAATCTTCAAGAGCGCGGCTACATTATATCTTTTTACATGCTACAAACAGTCGCACCAGGTCCCCACCCAGGGATTAAATTGTGAACCTAAAATGCCAAAACAAAATGGGTCAATTCCTTATTCCTAACCACAAACACAGCTCCAATGTTTTAAGTGAAGTTACAATGTATCGTGTCAATCTGAAAATATTTTTTTTCGAACAAAATCGTTTATTACGAGAAGGTTTTTGCTGAAATAGCGTTCAGATTGCAAAGCACACCCTGGGAAAACAGATATTATTTTAGTTTGGTGGTCTGAAGACTCCGCGAAACCAGTAAAAAATGGCCTCAGATAAATTTGCCCTTAAGAAATCTGCACACGATTGTTCACTTGTTCAAAGTATGAATTTCCTTGCACGGAGAGATTTCCTTGATTATGAGAGGTAAACAGTTGTATTTATATGAAACATTTAACTTTTTATTTTATTTATTTTTTTTCTCTTTTCTCATCAGGCAGTGCTTGCCTGCCTGATGGCTATATGAATATTGCCTTTTAGAGCAAACAGAAGAATATGCTCACGGCAGGTCAGGTGAGTTATTGAAAAAAGATGCACTTTAAAATTAACCATTTTATTTCAAAAGCCATACTACAGTACATATAGTACGGCTGTACAGTCGTGAGTTAACATTAGTCAACCTTGGAATGATCACAAAATGCCATTTTAACATGTTTTGACAATCAAAAAAATCCGAGGTCAATGCTGCTTTTCATAGAACAACCCTTTGTAAACCCTAAAAGGTGTATCGGGTGCTTAGTGAGCTTTAACTCTTCAAATACTAACACAAATTCATATTTCCAGATTTGTAGGAAACTTTTGACCAGTTTCTATCTTTTCAAAAAGATCAACCAAACTGCTTCATGCATTTTTTTCTCTTTAGCTGGAAAAAAAGTATGGAGATGCTTTCTTAAGAGGAAATAATGGTGAGATTACATTGGTATTATAAATATGAGGTAATGGTGAAGAGAAGATGAAAAACAACAAAATATGGGAAGAGAAACAAAATGTAATTATAAATCAAGGGGTCAAACGGCACCCTGACTACAGAAACACCCCTCTTAATAATAACGTACTTGTTACTTGAAATCTGTTTCTTTTGATTAATTATAATTACACAATGGAGCCAAAAGTGTGACCACTTTGTCTTTAATTAAAACATTCTTTTGACACAGGCTACACCACCAGCTAGTTCTTCAGCAGTTTGTTGATTCCCTGGGCTATGTCACGAAAAATCAGGGGCCGGTCGCTCAAAGGGTGGATAACAATATCTACCGAAAATCTCTATCCAGTGGATGCGTGTTTGAAAAACACAAAACTACGCACTTCCACTCGACGTTATCTCCACCCTTTGAACAACCGAGGCCCTGAGCCCGTAGGTAAACCCCCCCCACCCCCCCCCCTCCCCCTTCCCCCCTACCTTCTCCCCCCCCCTTTTTTTCCCCCTTCCCCCCCCCCCACCCCTTCCCCCCACCCTCCTCCCCCCCCCTCCTCATCCCCCCCCTTCCCCCCCTCCCCCCCCCCCCCCCCCCCCCCCCCCCTCCCCCCCCTCCCCTTCCCCCCCCCCCATCCCCCTCTACCCCCTGCCTCCCCCCCTCCCCCCCCCTCCCCCCCCAGCCCCCCCCCCCTCCCCCCCCCCCCCCCCCCCCCACCCCCCCCCCCCATACCACCCCCCGCCCCCCCCCCCCCCCCACCCCCTCGTTCCCCCCCCCCCCCCCCCCCTCCCCCCCCCCCCCCTATCCCCCTCCATCCCCCCAACTGCCCCTACCTCCCCCCCCCACCCCCCCACCCCCCCCGCCCCCCCCCCCCCCCCCCTCTCCCGCCCTCCCCTCCCCGCACCCCCCCCTTCATAACCGCACAGGTGTAATAATTTGTTCATCTCACGCAAGATAAACCTAATTTAACTCTGTTTCGTTTGTTTGTTTGCTCGTTACAGAAAGCATTTTCTGACATTGCCCTGTTCTTTCCCACGAGTTATGGAAGGGATCTTGATTACGGTTGTTTGTGTGCACAGCCTCACAGCCTTTGCGCCCCAGAACCCTCCCAGCTTTAAGGTACATGCTTTGTTTAAATGATCGTTAACACAAGAGGCTAATTGGCTAATAATAAAACCCAACAGCGGTCGACCTGACAAGGATCCTTCTATGGCTAAGATTGGGTGTAGGAAGATTGATGGGACGGAATTGCCCCCAATAAACGTTCTACGAACTTGAAAAAGTCTTAGGCGACATTTGTTCAAGACTGCGCCACCGGACGCTAGCTCCTTTCAGGGGCCCAATTCACGCACTTCTTTTCATGGTATAATTTGTATTTGCGTTGTTTACCAGGTCCCTGTTTTAATCGACACAGTACAAGATGTCATTCCTCACCAATCCTCAAACGACTGAAAACGCCGTTGGCTAGCTAAACTATACAACGAACTCCCCTCTCTGTGTACTTCTGTGACTGACCCCATTAACAAAAAGTAATAATGTTTTGTTCGTGAATTGAGATTACATTCGCACAAGACAAAAAAAAATGCGACGTTTCACTAACTTCGTGGGCCATCTCAAGCCCCGCTCACCCCTCTCCTTTTCCCCCCCCCCTGTGTTGCAAAGTATTTTTATTCGTTTGGTAAAAACTTAAAGAAGATGGTAAATTTTACGTTTAAAAATATGTCCCTTTTTTGTCGTCTTTTTGTGATCCCCCCCCACCCAGTGCGCATACCAGTCTCCCCCCCCTGCTTTGACTATGAAATAAAAGTGCTCCGCTCAAACAAATGCTAAGTTATCAATGGCGCGCACCCCCCCCTCTCCGTCTTACTATGTAGCACCCCCCTCCCGATGCTCCTTAGACCCACCTTGGAAATGAAAAATCCTTTGTTTCGAGAAGAATCTTTATCTTTTTCCCATCTCCGAGGACATTTGAAAAAACTAAACCCTTCTCAAATAAAATTTCCAACCCCCCCCAACTGGAGGCATAGACGTTCACTCCCCCGTTTCCTTTTATGTTTTCCTTTCCCCCAGTATCCCAAACAAGTCCATCTTTGAGCCTGGACCGTCACATCCTAATATATCCCACAGCATCTTGTCCGACGACTAATTTCAAACAATCCGGAGAGTGGGGATGGTGAAGAGATCGAAAGTGTTTGAAATGCGTGAAGATTCCTATGAAAATGAAAATAGTTTTTATTAATACCCCGAAATCAACTGTCGCCCTCACATTAATAAAGTTTTTGATTTGGACCATTGATTTATGAGCACTGTGGTAATTACAATTGCGCACCCCCCGCATTGAGCATGATAACGCAACCATGACAGCGATTACATCCAGGCCCATATTAGCCCCCTGTTCCCAGTACCTGAGCACCGCGTTCTGTTGTCCGTGCCCACACGAAGGCCCCGACGAGAAAAATTTCGTAAGCGGCCGTCAAGCTTCTCGCGGCTGTGCCCGCTCCGCATCGCGCTCACGCCGGCTTCCCGCCGCCCTTCCAACGAATTTTTTCCTACGTTTTGGAATCATGAACCGATAGACTTACCTCCCTAGTGGGAGATCATGCTCATCCCAGCGACGACCGAGGCGAGCTGACCCCGTTGTCGTCCGTTCCTAACATCTTTGTGGCCTAGAATTTATCTAAAGTCCAAACCTCTATAATACTGATATAAAGCGCTGACAGCAAGCTACCCATTATACTAAAACTATCGTAAGCTAAGTTTTTCTAGGTAAACCTGAAGCACTAAACTCAGGTAAACAACGACAGATCCACTATAACTAGGGTCAGAAAGATTCCCTTTTCCAATACTCATCTCAATCCGTCTCATCCTTTAACGTGTGTAAACCATGACCCTCTATGTACAGTTCAAACTCGTCTCGGACGGTACACTATTTTGGTTGGGGTCAAATTTTTTCAATCGGCACCTAACCTGGAGGTTTCTTGTGAAAGGACACCTCCCACATGACGATATTTTACAACCACGATTACAACATATTAATGATAAGCCTCCGTGGTCAGAGTTTCTAGCGCCTTCAGTGGTTCTCCCCTAGCCCTGCCCCCCCCCCCCCCCTCCCTCCGTACATAGCAAGAAATCTCTAACCTCTGTCCTCTATCCTGCCCCGATTACAATAATACCCGTCACCCCGTTCTTTGTCCCCAGCGCGTTTGCTTCTTAAACTTGAAAATCCATGTGTTTCTTACTTTTTCGAACCACACGGTCATCTTGACCCCTGTAACATAAAACGGACCGCTTTTCCCCCAACATCATCTAACGATTACAATGGCGCCTTTCCTTGCCCTAGTCTACTTCGCAGACGTTAATCCCTATGTCTTCCCTCTCGACCAGCACGCGTTCTATTATCCCCTTCCGGACCCCTAACACAGCTTACCCCACGACATGACAAAATAACGGCGCCGAAGGATGACCCTTAGGCGTTTGGCCTGGCAGGACTTTATAACAAGCTCTGGCTCTCTCCAAATATTTGCTTCACCCCATATTTGGTTTTCTTCTGAGTACGACTTTTGTGCGCCTCCAGTAACTTCCCCTCGGACCCAAGCGATTGCAAGGTTAGGACTTGTGGCAAGTCTCTATGCGGTTTAATTTGATTCTTGTATAGCATCCCTGCCATTAAGTTAGACTAGAAAATTAACGTAACCCGCGCTTTCAGAATCTTACACAAATAGTATCCCCTCTGCTGATTATTGATTTCTCACGAAATATTTGCACCACACTAAAAAAGCTACAAAACTAAAAAACTACACAAGATATCAAATCATGAAAGATGCCTGATTTAACTGACAACCTAACGGCGAGATGAAAATCTGAGATCACGATGTCCACTTTCCTTTTTTTAAATTGCATGTTGGCCAAACTAAGGATGGAGAGTTGCATGACCCGACGTTCCAACCAATCTCTCTCTCTGGTTTGGCCTGCACCAACTCCCCTCATTGACGCCCCATCATATCGACCTCCTGCGATAATCTACTCGAACTACTCATTTGCAAGATCCTCATATCTCGACTCTACTTCATGCGCCTAATCTATCGCCGACTTCCGCCTACGCTCATATCGACTATCATTGCGCTCATATCGACCCTCTCTCACCTGCCGACTATCATCGATTAACTCTCCCTGCTGATCACATCGACTTTCATGATTGCTCTCATCGCCAATTGAAACTGCCTTAAATGTTTCCTGACGGAGGTCGTCCTCCCCCTTCCCCGAGAGTTATCTCCTTGCCTTTGGCCCACCGCTTCCATGATCGTCGATAAGAGTTGAAGAAAAAACTCTCACCGCGAGCCAAACTCTCCCGAAACTCTCATCCCTCGTTTGGGCCGGCTTTATCACTTGCAAGAGTTTTCTCAGCCTCCCCGCCGTTTGCGTTGATTTTTGGTTTCCCCCCTCGATTGATCCCCTGCATGACGTCTGCCATTGGTCTTTCCCCCTGCAAAGCAAGAACTTTAAAAAAATACATTAGAAAGGTTACGCACCTTGAATAAAATACAACAGGTAACAGACGCTTTTTTTAACAGGAACAAATGTGCCGACACTCGAACCCCCATCCCCTACAGCCCCCTGAGAAACGCATAGCGGCTTATTGTGCCTTACTTCTTTATTTCTTGTTTTTTTAACTTATTTTCTACATCTTTTCGATTCACCCCTTCCTAGCCCCCAATTGTCTACATGTTTTCACCGTGGTTTTTTTTTGTTTCCAAGCAACCCCTCTGAGTAAGACGACACTGTGGGGCTTCCGTCTGCTGGATAAAAACGCCCCCGTTTTTAAAAAGGTATGAAAACGTTCTCTTTTGCCGCAAAAAGTAATCCTTTTATCACCAACGAACCCGATTCAAGCGCCGAGGCTTCGTCGCTGTTGTGTTTGATTTTGGCTCAGGCTACCCTAAGGCACCCCTCCTTTATATCGAACTACTTATTTCTCTAACTTTACTTTTATTTTTCCAAATCTGTCAAATGTCCTCCCGTTATCTCCACATACCAGCATAAAATCCGCCTGTGCCCCACTGCGTCACGTCAGAATACCACTCCCCGTGAAATCTCATACACAATCTTCATGGCATCAGCTGAACCGAGATTTCCACTCCCCTAGAACTAAGTTGCCACCCCCCCTGCGAACAAGGTGCTCAATCAGAAATTGTCCCTTATAGAAACTGCTCTGTTGACTCGTCTTCAAGGGCCACCACATGTATGGCCAAACAAACCAACGAGGTGAACCCGGAGTCCAAGAACACGCTCTTTCGAATGCTTGATTTCCAACCAACTCCCTCTCCGGCTCTACTGATTCCTTGTCCTTTCGTCCACTGTGACAGCAGCCTAAGTGACCTTACCCTCTATTGTTCCTAGCTCGCAGTCTTCCTGAAACTTGTGAAATGTCAGACCATTGTCAATAGGTATCCTGCTTCTTGAGGATATATCCAGGAGCAGTTCCCTACAGGATTGCAAGGGCAATTTCTCCTCTCTACAGCTGATTACCCACGAGCGCGCGAAATGTTACTCATGGACCTCACTGCTATTTCATCGCTCTCTGAACAGTACAGCCTGATTAGTTGTCAATACGGTTCCTTATTCCAAAAGGCTCCTCCCCCTTCCCCCCTTCCTGAACGCCAAACAGCCCAGTTCGCCTCCATCATCTTGCTACTCCGTTATTGCACAAGGCAGGCGTCGGCCCCAAAGAATCTGTTAAGCACATACCCTTGTAAAGCACCTCTGATTCCAACATCAGTCACCTACCCACTATCAGTGCACAAGTACCCCTGGACTGTGATTAATCCGACCTGGGCGTATCGTCACCTAGATCATCGCAACTTGCGATTAATCGTCAAAGACAGGAACCGCACCCACTGCGGATCACTGAAAGTCACTCTGAATAAGCACCTATCCCACCTCCCCTTTCATCAGGTAAACGACTGCATATGGACACTTGTGTATAAAGGACATATCCCCCTTTCCCCCCCTTCGCCCGTATCAGGAACAATCCCGACGTACGTCCGATTCCTTCAAGTCAAGTCCATCCACCCCAGGCAAGCAATGATCCATCTTCGTGACACAAAGAAAGACTCGCTGCGGTAGTTATATCATCCTTACTTGTCGCAACAACCAGATCTTCGAAGGCGCGATGTCTTCCAGAGACGACCTTTTTTTTTCGCCCCGTTTCAGGCCAATGTCGTTTATCAGCCATCGTATTCGTCGCCAATTTTCTAGTCTCATAGATAAAATACCAACCCAGTCTGCGGAAGCTCAAGTTAGCGAAAAATTTCATCCCAATTGAACCCCAATGGGGGAGGAATAAGTGTCCCGGCAACCACGGACAATGGACTCCGCTTGCTTTGAAGATCCACAAAAATCCACCTTATTGGGACTCATAATAAGAAATGTACAGACCAAGTACAGTACTTCTTATCTTCAAAATCTCTTTTCAATGCCATAACTCATGATCTGAGGATTAGCTGAGATTTCCCTTCTCTCCAACAGAGCTCCCAGACTCTAGCTGCCATTCAAGTCTGCTAGGCTCCACCTACGCCACCGTCCCCAGCCTATCACCCAAAATAAAGGGCATTGGTACGCCATTTTCAGCCTGCACCAAAAACAACTGCACATCGATGACTCTCCTGTATTGGCCCCGGCAAAATAAAAAAAACGTACCAAATCGTCCCCCCCGGAAAAAAGAGAATACTAAAAGATCGCCGCCGTCTGTTAAAGGAAAATGTCGCAAATATTTTCGCAATTTTTCGAATACACTTCAACAAATACAAACACGCCCTTTACTGGATTCTTTTCTCTGTGAACAATCTAATGAATGGAAATGTTCACTGTGGAATTTAACAATTCGCTTTCTGTCGTCGCCAATATCTTTAGATATTGGAAATTGCTTTTTGCAATTATTTACGTCCCAGCGCCGTGACTAGGTTCAATAAGTATACGACACAAACTGTCCTAGGTTGCAAACATGCACGCTTCTACTCACTTTCGTTCCACCAATTTTCCCATTGTGATGGCAAGTGCTTTCTCACATATACTCTTAGCCTTCGGCCACTGTTATCAACGCGATTGAAACCCCAGCTCCTAGTTTCCGCAAAAATGGACCGCTCGCTCTCGACACCATTTCTTCCTGTCGCAATTTCCATTTAGGATCGGCAAGTGCTTTCTACGCACGATACTCTATAGCTCTTGACATATTCACCAAGCGATTCAAACAAAAGTTACCTATGGTTTTGCTAGAAGATGACGGACTTCTATTTTTTCCTACACCAATGTCCCATTTACGCGATGACAAGCATGCCTTCTTCAAAATACTCTTTAGTCTCCTCGACTTATTGTTTCACCAATGCGATCTGAAAACCACCGTTCGTAGGTTAATTTTGTCAAAATATATCAGTGCTTCGATCCCTGTTCTCGGTCGCCAGTTTCTTTTTTGCTCGCAACGCTAGCTCGAGATTAATCTTTAGCCTTGACATGCTCACCAAGGAGAGACATAAACACTCAGCTTCTAGGTTTTTGTAAATGTTGCGTCTTCGTTCTGCTCGCATGTTTCCCTCTTTTCGATCGCAGTGCTGTCTCGAGATACTCTTAGCCTTGACATGTTACACAAGCGATTGAAACAAAATTCCTAGGAATTTGCATAAAAACATGCCGGCCCCTCTCCTTTTCTCCGTCCCAACCCCAATTTCCTTGTGATGGCCAAGTGCATTATCAATATACTTTCTAGCCTGCCCGACATGGTCATCCAACGCGATTACAAACATACTTCCCTAGAGTTCTAGACAGAAAGACTAACGCGCTTTATCCTCTTCTGTCACCAATTTAAATCATCAATCGCAAAGTGCTCCCCTTCTTACAATATTTTTTCAGCTCTTGACCCATATTGACCCACGACCCCGAGATAAACAGATCCGTTACACCGTTCCTGCCGGTTTTCCCGGTACTCTTGTGCTGTCCTTCTCCTAGGCCCCGTTCCTTCCCTATTTCCATTATCCGACTGGCAACTGTGCTTCTTCCCGAGACATTCCTTACGCATTGACATTATTCACCCCGAGACTCGTTAGACACACACTCCCTCAGAATTGTTCTCCCCCGTGAACGTCCCCGGCTTCTCTTTTTCCGCGTTGCCAGTTTCTTCATGATTCTTCGGTTCCGCCCTCTCCCGCTCTATAGTTTCTTTCGCCCTTCTACATACATACCTGGCACGCTTAAAACATACCTTCGTGCCTCAATATTAGGCAGAGGGTGCCCTTCTTGGAGTAACCGACACATGTTCGCTTAATAGGAGAAGGAAGTTTCTGCCGTATGTTTACTGAATCTTCGTGTATATCTCCGGGACCAAGACGGTACGCTCCCGCTCCAAACATCGTGCCTATAGAACCAGCCGAGGCAAGAACAATTTGCGATCGGTGCTTTTATCGCCACCGTGCTTTATAATTAAGTAAAACGCAAGCACAGCATCCTTGCATTACATCTCCGATGGCTTTACACCAAGACCGGTTGCGTAAGAAGGGTATTTCATATATCGTCGCCAACAACATCACCTGCAGCGCACCCGCCATGACTGTACAGCTTCTAGAACTTCTCTATGTCCCCTTGTCATCCCTGACGCACGGCTTCAGTCCCCCTCGAAAGTTTAAAACAAAATTACCGAAACA
>MU825886.1:825431-851650 GCA_029204205.1 Desmophyllum pertusum | reverse complement strand
CCGAATTTCATTTATATTATCATTATTAATATTATTATCATCATTGTCAATATCCAGGGCCAAATAATAACCAGACAACATTTCAAAGGTCTTCAAACATTTCTAATTCAATAGCCTTTAATAACAATTAATAATGCGGAATTTTCAGTAATACAAGTCAAGGATCAACTAACTGTAGTTTACACAAAAACCGGCCACGAATCCAATGAATTAATATAGCTGGAAATTCCGTTATACCTTGATCACACTTACGCAGCAACAGATAGAGAGTGATGAAAGTCCTCCTACAATAATAGTGTGAAAATTTACCACTCTATCCATGACCATATATACAACGCAACAGACCATAAAACAGCCATAAATCATTTTACTTAAAAAATAGCTAAATTTTTCATGTGATGTATACAATTGCACCATTGAGTAAATTTAAAAGAAAACTTAAAAGAAATCAATAGGGATAGTGGATAAATTTGGTGCACAAGGTGACATTCATATGTGTTTCATTCCAGGAAAAACTGGAGGCCTAAAATCGGCGAAGAGCTTTGTAAGCTGTTGGGGACGCTGACCAGGCCAGTCTGAGCGGGCGCCACCCACGAGCAGCCAATAGCATGAAACAGACGTGGGACAAGACTTCTGGACCTCCCCCCATCAGCCTGATCCCCACTCTCTCCATTGGTCAGTGGCAAGGTGCACAGTACGCTGCTATGCAACCAGGTGTACACGACCCACACCCCTCAATGCCAATCCCTGTTCCCATTCCTTCCGCGCATTCCCGACACACCATCACTGCTCCTTACCCTCGTCATCAAGTTGTCGCAGCGCAGCCCATGGCTGTGCATGCGCACCCCGCTGTTCAGTTTGGTGCGCACGCAGTTGCACTGCAGTCTCAGTTCCGTCCAGCGGCTGCTCCGAGGTTCCCTGGGCCCATGGTACAGCCGCCCCATATGAGGACAATGGGTCTGCCACCGCGGGCTGCAAGAGGCTCATATAATTCGCCCAGGAAGTAATGGCTAGCTTCCGTGGTTATTCAACACCAGTTAAGGAAACTAAGTAACCATTACGCGTAAAATGAGTTCTTCTTGTGATACTGTAAGGTTACGAAAGAAGCGACCCCCTGAAGGTAACGACACAATTTATCGGTGTTTAGTAAATGCCGAAAGTAATGGCTCTCGCGAAAGTAGCAACCTCGAATATAACGTTGACTTTCTAGGAAATAACAGTGGCAATACCAGATACCTATCTACGACAAAACATGACTATGTTTTTGATTTAAATTTTTCAATAAGTTTTATCCTTTCGCTGAGCTTTTAAATTACCGAGATATTTCTATAAACCGAAGTAGAATGAAGCTCTTCTTTTCATGTCGTGTTCACACTCGAATTATATATGATTATAGATAAGATAGTTAATCTGGATCAGCCCCATTTAGCTACCCGATAGGAAACAGCTGCTAAATTGAACTTTTACGGTATTTAGGTCTGGAACTAATGTTGCTAAAAATGCCTAAATAAAGACAACATTTTATTCTGGCTCTTGCTTAAGATACGAAGGTTTATCCATGTACAGTTATGCGAGGGTTGTGAATAATTATTCGGACGTACTTACAGTACGGACGAATTATAATCCGAGGTTTCAAAGGCAGAAAAGTGCAGACTCGCCCCAGTCGTCTCAGTCGAGTGGCTCGGCTAAAGCGGTAGGGTGAGAGCTGGGGCAGAGTGCTGTTTGCGTTTATGTGGCTATTTTTGATGCAGCGAGTAAAGGATAATTCGTCCGAATTCAAGCTGCTGTCGACAGCTTCTTGTTAATGATTGATTATTGCGGTGATGATTTTGTGAACTTAGAAAGAGAGCAAGTGAGAGTGTTTTATCATGGGCAGTGTAAGGGAGGCAAATGATGTACACATCATGCTGTCGGGGGAACAAAGAGCCAATCAAGAAACAGCGCGAGAACTCACGAAGACTCCGAAAATTGTCACGCCCAGATAGCGCAATGAGGATGCCTTAGCAACATCGGACGAAAATCCGCGGGCTCGATCCGCTTCTTGTTCCCCCAATAACAATAAATATATTATATTTCACGAGGAAATTGAAACAGACTGCACGTTCCTTTGCAATTTATTTGTATCAACTACTGATGTGACAGAGTTTATGTTAATATACATGTCAAGTACTCAAGCCTTTACAGCTTTAACACTACGTAACACCCTGCAATGTATTTCACATAGACTTCTAGTAGATTACTTGAGTTCTAAAATGGATTTTAAACTAATTAAAATAGAGACTGAACATTTGACAGTTTGTAATAATTGTGTACCATTTTAACCAGTTTATAACATTTCACACTAGAATTGCCCCAAAGGAAACTACAACTACCAATAAGTTCTTTATCTGATTCTGATGCTAGCATTTGGATTATAGGAAACCAAGAGAATATTCTCTTGAGGAAACTTAATATTTCACTTAAAAACGGTCTACCTCATAAGGGCTACCACTAAGATTTCTGACTTGGGCTAAGAAATGGGTAAACAGCATTCAACCGTTTTACCAGGGCCCTTTCTCTTCCTCCCACGAGTGGACGAAAGGGAACTGGGAACGAGGTTGCTAAGAATTCACTCTTTCAGTACACATATTAGAATATCGACTAGGGCGCCCTGATGTTTTTCTGAAACTTACAGTACATGCATAACAATAGCCCTCATGATTTCAATATTACAAACGAGTTTAAAGAATCGATGTGGATTTCTTGCCATTTCCTGTTAACAAAAAATTAAACTACCAGTGAAGCAATAAAACTGCGACATTAATGAAACCGTCTGTAAACAGAGAGAATGGACCACTTACTTAGCAGTACAGTATGGCAACTTGTAATTAACTTCACTCTATTTTTAAGATTTCTCTCTTTACTGGCAGATAGCACAGGACTGCCTTTGGGCCAATATTTCCTAAATTTTCCCACTCACCCAAAGGAACAGGATACAGCTCCCCTGGTGGAATTCTAATTCCACTGTCAAATGGAAAATTTTTGATAGTAAAATACACCCTCCCTTCTATTCCACCGCACCAAGGTGTTTGGGGGAATATATTTTTGTTCAACAACAGACCAGGTGTTGTTTTTCTCATCATATACTTCTACAGAGGCTGGGTTACCACATGGAATACCATTGCCATCACTAGAAACGTAACCCCCTGCAACATAGAGTCTGCTATTCACAACGACAAGACTGGATCCAAAGTGAACATGGCATGTTGTTGCTTTTACTTCCCATTCATTCTTTACTGGATCAAAACAATTTAATACTGACCCAGAACGCTGTGATGTATCTCCATAAAGTACTAATACCTTTGAATGCACTATTGCTCCGCCATTGTAGGCCAGATAGTTATTGCCTCTTATACCTACTTTTGCAATACTTTGCCACTGACGTGTGGCAAAGTTATACCTTTGAGGAACCTGATTAGTATAAGCAGAATAATGACTTATTGCATACATATAGTCGTCTAAAAATACATAAGTTGTTGATTACACTACATGAATGTGGCTGCCTTCTCCCACACATTACATTCTGTGTCATAACGATAAATATACTGACGACCAGCAGAATCTGTGCCAGCAACAAACATGCTCTTCCCAACAGAGACTGCACAATGATATTTGGCTGGCAATTGGCGGTGCGTGGATGCCAAAGGTTTCCATGTTTTGGCTTCAACATCAAAATACTGCATTTGAGCCTGAGGCAGAACTGCAAACAAGAACCTGAAATGAGAATGAATGTAGGTAAAAAAAAAAGCAATGACCAAATGAGCCTACATCGCTTTTGCGTTATTTTCCAAGAGAATAAAGATTGCGTGACGTCAACGAAAAAGTGTATTAAATAGGTTTCCGTGAATACGTAGCCTGCTAGACAAAATTAATGTAAAAAAAAATCATCACTGAATTTTCGTTACTGCGGCCAATTAAGTGACGTTTTGATTAACTCCACGGCAATTTAGGGTTTCTACAATGGAGCTAATAAAACGGATTACGTGTAACAAACACATCAATAGTTTTTCAAGAAAAAGATTGCGTGACCTTTAAAGTCAATCGCGTGACTTCGTTGCGTTCACGAAAACTAACTTTCGCAAATACTATACCATTGAAGTGTACGCCAGCTTCTCTTACTTACTGGGCTCATTGATCGTGGTTTACTTTTCTCAACAGCAAAGTTGGAGTTATGAGAAGGCATGTTGTTATGTATCAACGCTTCATACACTTGCATGAGAATCTCTGGAACTCGCTTCATCTCCTCTGTATTCCAATTCTTCAATCACAACCCTGATGTCCACCAGACCCAGACGAACAGCTCCGATAACTTTGGCCGCAACTGCCATCCTCTCTTCCTTCTTGTGTTTAATCCACTGCATCACTGATTTGAATACGAACGTCTCCGAAGGAGCACTGAGGTCATCTCGACTGAAGAGGATGATTAACTGGTCTGCGCCAATACGGGACAGGAATTCTTCACTCTCACAAACATCCTTGTACGTCGAAGCCATCTTGTACTCTGCTGCTTCTTGTAGATCTCTCAGACCGTGTCTGTCGGCAACTGTACAGAGCAGGCAGTAGTTGTGCAGGTCAAGTCGAAGCTGGACAAACTCCTTTTTCAAGAAATCACAGCACTGTTGAACAACACTTGTGACTTGAAGATGATCTGCGGCGGCAAGAACTTCAAACACGTTTTCCTCGTTGACATGAAGATCTCCAGTGTAGATGGAGTCCATTACAATCTTTAAAGCATCTGGTGAAATGCTTTCATCTTTGAGTTCGATCACTTCCTGTTTCGATTCCTTCATTCCATCTGTAAACATGGCGTGGAAATAATCGCTATTCGCAGCGAGTACAATGCGATGAGCTGGAAAAACGTCTTCACCAGCTTTTAAAACGAACGTCGATGAATTCACCTTCTTCTCGAAACTGAGCACATTTTGATAAAAGAATCTCAGAGTGTGAAACCATTTTGCGATGCAAAGATTTCACCTGGATTGTACTTTCACTTTGAAAGGGGGGAAACTGGGTTCGCGTGATCTCATGATCGCGTGATCGCATGATTGCGTGATCGCGTGACCAAAGATTTGCCTCCGTCACGCGAATACACGTTATCGCATATATCATTGTTGTTTTGTCAGACAAGTTAATTGACAAGGAACTGTATGTATAATGAAGTATGGGAGTTAAACGGAAATATTGCCCAAGAAAGTGTACATCATTCTTTGGAATAGATGGCATTTTAATATTCTCGCTTAAATAAGTAGTCCAGAAGCAATGTCCCCGAGAAATGTTTAGATTTGGACTCTCGCAAAATGCCCTTTCAGGACATTTTTTTATTCTTTTGACATTCTGTTAGGACTGTTATTCACACAACTGAAAGTAAGTATAAAATTCTGCCGTTTTAATGCCTGTTCTTTGATAGTGAAGGTTTATACAGCAAGGAGCCCAAAAGTGTGACACCCGAGGATTCTGATTGGATGGTTTGCATTCACGAAAGAATGTGAATTAATTAAAAGTGGTCACACCTGCCACTCCTACAGTGACTTTTGTTTTGTGGCCGACCACGAATGCGGCCCAAATGATGTCGATGATGAGGTTAAATACGTTAAATAACAAGGCAAACAATTAAGAGAGCATCTATATCATTTTAATTTTTAAACCAGCTTTTATCGCTGTTACTTTATATACAGTTGTGGAACTGTTACTTTTCACTTTTTATTTACACTACAATATAAAAAACTCATTACCATGGGTTTTTTATTTATAATTACTGACGTAAATAATATTTTATTGGCTGCACTGCACCTACAAATTTAATATTACTTTTTAGTTCAATTTACACTTTTTTAATGCAACCTCAATCACAAATATTATGATAGTTTTCTTACTGTCCTAAATACACTGAATGTTGCAAACTGAAACATTTTCTTAGAATATTATTTGGAACACTGAAAATATTTAAATCAGTTTGTCACTCAGTCTCCAGTAACAGTTCATTGGATGCTTCAAACTTTAGTTGACATTTGTTTGAACTCGTCAATCTCATTCCTGTTCACCGGCATGTAAACAAACCCAGCATCTGCGTCATGATGGCAAATTGGTTCCCAGTCTTCAATATCAACATGATAAACCCCGTCATCACTGATTCTGATTCCACTGTCATGCGCAAAGCTTCCAAGTATAAAGTAAATGCGACCTTCAATCTCCACTGCGCCATAATTATTGGGTGGCATGTGCGGCTGTGGAACTGAACACCATTGGTTATTTTCTTCATCGTAAACTTCAACATGCCCGGATGGAAACAAGGCCCCGCTGACGTTTGCTGGGTGGGTCTGTTTTAGCACCTACGACATATAATTTACCGCTGGACTACAAAGGCGCAGGCGTGGGTGTGGCTGTAGGCTGTCCCTGTCAACTTTGTCCACTCATTCTTGGCATGTGCGGCAGGATCAAATCTGTATACTGCACGGTCCGCACCTCCTTCAGCCCAACATCCACCGATGGAATACAGGCAGGCATTGTGCACGGCCAGAGCACAGCCATATATTATTTGCTGTTATTTATATTGACTATGAGGGACCCCATAAGGGGGCTTACTCCATCTCTCCGACCCTTCTCTGACCAAAGTTTTCCCGTTCAAAGAGCCTTAATTTACTGTATTGCTTCAGAATTCTCAAGACTTTGATTTAATGACTTTCAATTTGTAGTTTTAAGGGAATGAAAGTCGTGTGCCGTTTCAACAGAAACACTTCTATCGTTCAAGCTGAAAATGCTACGATTATAACTTTTTCCATCCTTCTCAGTGCCACTGCAGGAGGACTGTTTCCATTGCTTTATATTTTATTTTCAACTCTATGATACGCTTATGTCCGAGTAGGCAGTTTTCTCGACAGCTTTTATTGTGTGATGTTCTTCGGGATAAATTGATGCGCTTCTTCATCTGTCGACTTGAGCGTGTTTTTTGTTAAATGTCAGCGTTTGCAAAATACATTGTTTCGTGGATAGTAAAGTTTAAAAGTGTCGGACGTTCTTTACTGTTTCTAGCTTCCGGAATGATCGTTGTTTCTAGCGAGGCGTTTGATAATAGGGGAATAAAATGACTTTTTGGAACTTTTGAAGGGAATATTGTTTATTTGCGCCGGCGTAGTGTCATTTGCGGACGGAATTTCATTATATTATCATTATTATCAAAATACAAGGATAAATAATAACTAGACAAAATTCTAATTCAATAGTCTTTAATACCAATTTCAATGCGAACTTCAGTAATACAAGTGTGCAATGAATTCTAGGATTACTTCAAATATATCTAACTGTAGTTTCAAAAAACTACAAATCCACTGAATTAATTAAATATAGCTGGAAAATGATTGTTTTTTTCGCTATACCTTGATCACTTAAAGTGTTATTGAACTATTTAAAGCACTAATGGTAATTTTTTTGTGTGTTCTTGAAGATGCTCCTTTTGCGCTTCAAGAACACGCAAAATAAATGTTCAATAGCGTCAATGAAAAGTTTAATAATATATCACTAAAGGTCATTGATTACACTACAAACATAAAATAAAGTTGGAGAATATTTAAAAGAATTGAACGTGATCAATAATTTAAGGATATGCCTTTGAGTGACAAATTAAACTGTCAAAACTGTATAAAAAACTGTAATACTAAACGACTTTTATCCATGGCCATACAAGGCGATAACAGACCATAAAACAGCCATAAATCATTTTACTTTAAAAACACTCAACATTGTCAATGTAATCAAGCTGAATGTTATGTCACGTGCACTTGCATTTGACTAAAGCGGTTTTCAATTGAGTGTCGAAAGTAATCCGGAATTGCTTTGGTTTTGCTTTACTCTCTCTTTAAAAAACTTGAGCCATCTGCTCAACGAATCAGATGCAAAACCAATCGCGACTTGGTCGCACACGTTTTCCCGTGTTTGGCGCCGGTTACGTGTATTTGCTTCGAGTTCTCATTGGTTCGTTCTGATGTTTAGGTTTGTTGTGTTTGCCCATTATAATTGCTTTGGTTTTGGTTTATGACACTCAACTGAAACTGCTTTATAGTTCTAATAATATTATTATTATTTTTTTATATCTAATTAACTCCAAATCTATGATTTTACAACGCAGCAGACTATATAAAAACTATCGCCCTTTAATGTAAAGCGGTTTCAGAAACTAGACGACGTGATATTTTATCATCTACTACTTAATATATTTTTTCTGACTTACTCTAACGAAAAAAAGAGGAGACGATTTAGTGAAACTAGCACACTGAAAACATTATAAGCTATCAGACGTGATTATAACTTCAATAGTTAGTCAGTTTGACTTTCATCTTTCTCTGTTCCAAGTTTTCTCTCTTTACTGGCAGATAACACAACACTGCTGTTTTACTAACGTCTCCTAAATTTTTCCATTCGTCTAGAGAAACGTGATACAGCTCCCCTGGTGGAATTCTAATTCCACTGTCGATTGGAAATTTGTGATGATGAAATACACCCTCCCTTCTATTTCCACCGCACCAAGGTTGTTTGAGGGAATATGTTTTTGTTCAACAACAGACCAAGTGTTGTTTTCCTCATCATACACTTCCACAGGTGCACATTTACCACATGGGTTACCATTACTACTGTTACAAGAAATGTTTCCGCCCGCTACACAGAGTCTGTCATTGACTACACAAAGACTGGATCCAAAGTGAGGATGGCAGGTTGAAGCTTTTTGTTCCCATTCATTCTTTACTGGATCAAAACAATGCACTACAGCTGATTTATCTACCCATTTAGCTCTTTTATCTCTTTCATCTCTTTCATATCCATGAATTACATATATTTTAGATTTCAAAACCACTGCCGCTACGTTACTTAACTGATCTTTACCATCACTTGTGTTGAAACTCAAATTAGCTCCACTTTGCCAATTATTATTAGCCACACTATATCTCTGAGGTAGATTAGATCCACTGATTGCATAAACATAATCATCAACAGAAAACATAGGCAAGTTGATCTGATGGTTGGACCCTACGAAACAGGTGGCAGTATCTCCCATGCGTTATTAACCGTGTCATAGCGATAAATAGGAAATTCACCAGATTTCTTACTTACCGCTACATACAAGTAATTACCGACATATTCTGCACAGAAGCAATGAATGAGTTTCTTCAACTACTTGTGTCATGTATGGCAATGGTTTCCATGTTTTTGTTTGAACTTCAAAAGTATTTCATCTGCGTTTGAGGAAAACGGCAACAAGAACCTGAAACAAAAAGAGTTAAAAATGCATAACGCTTTTACCAATCATCCGCCATTATTCAGTGCTGTCAGTATGATCAGAATGTTTTTACTGTTATTGCATATAAATTTTCGACAGTGTTATATATATCAAAATCTCTACTCCCTGCTCAAAACGTTTGGGTATCCAAGTGGATTTGTACCCCCAGGGGCCGGGAGCACAGGGGATATGAACTTCCCGCTTTTCGCTTTTTTCTATTGCGAAATAGTACGAAATGTTGAGAAAAGGTTTTCTATTTATCAACAGTTCCTTGGGTGTCCCGCTTCACGCCCTCTCTTTTCCTGCCTACCGTAGGACCTCCCCCCTTTACTTCCGGGTTCAAGTTTCCTGATCCCTGTCCCCCTCCCCCCACCCCACTCCCACATAAGGACCCCTGCTCTCACAGAATATGGCCCCTGGTGAAACACAAGAAAGGAGTGATGATGTTTGCGTGTTACAACGCACTTACATACTGCGACATGAGAAATGATTAACTTGCTTAATACTAAAAGGCTCCTCTGTGGAAGACACAAAATGGAGAAATAGTTGTAGACAAAAAGCTTTGAAAACTGAACCCTTCCTAGTGGCATGTTCCGGTTTCGTTCACTTTTTCGGTGTTCCCCTCCCCCCTATCCCATGGAAATACAAAAGTATCATCTCTAATTATGCAATGCACTTCCTCTTACCGGGCTCATTGATCGTGGTTTTGCTTTTTCCACAGCAAACTTAGAGTTATGAGAAGGCATGTGTTTATATATCAACACTTCATGTACTTGCATGAGAATCTCTAGATCTCGCTGCATCTCCTCTGTATTCAATTCTTCAATCACAACCTTGATGTCCAGCAGACCCAGACGAACAGCTCCGATAACTTTGGCCGCAACTGACATCCTCTCTTCCTTCTTGTGTTTAATCCACTGCATCACTGATTTGAAGACGAACGTCTCCGAAGGTGCACTGAGGTCATCTCGACTGAGAAGGCTGATTAACTGATCTGCGCCAATATGGGACAGGAATTCTTCACTCTCGCAAACATCCTTGTACATCGATGCCATCTTCTGTTCCGCTGCGTCTTGCAGATTTCTCAGACCGTGTCTGTCGGCAACTGTACAGAGCAGACAGTAGTTGGGCAGGTCAAATCGAAGCTGGACAAATTCCCTTTTCAAGAAATCACAACACTGTTGAACAACGCTTGTGACTTGAAGATGATCTGCGGCGGCAAGAACTTCAAACACGTTTTCCTCGTTGACATGAAGATCTCCAGTGTAGATGGAGTCCATTACAATCTTTAAAGCATGTAATGAAATACTTTCATCTTTCAGTTCGATCACTTCCTTTTCGATTCCTTCATTCCATCTGTAAACATGGCGTGGAAATAATCGCTATTCGCAGCGAGTACAATGCGATGAGCTGGAAAAAACGTCTTCGCCAACTTTTAAACGAACGTCGATGAATTCACCTTCTTCTCGAAAACTGAGCACATTTTGGATAAAAGAATCTCAGAATGGGAAACCATTTTGCGAGGCAAAGATTTCACCTGGATTGCTCTCTCCTCCGCTGAGGCTCAATGGGGTTTTAGGAGAAATCCGCTGAACGTGGTGTGTGTAGGCGCAAGTAACTGGCGGGTTTTTTCTTCGTTCAGCTGATTCTCCCATGAGCCTCTGCGGAGGAGAGAGCCTGGATTGTACTTTCACTTTGAAAGAGCGTAAAACTGGGTTCGCCGTGATCGCTAGATCGCGTGATCGCATGATCGCGTGATCGCATGATCGCGTGATCGCGTGACCAAAGATTTGTCTCCGTCACGCG
Source organism: Desmophyllum pertusum (assembly GCA_029204205.1). Lineage (NCBI taxonomy): Eukaryota > Metazoa > Cnidaria > Anthozoa > Scleractinia > Caryophylliidae > Desmophyllum > Desmophyllum pertusum. The sequence continues at coordinate 840,537 of MU825886.1, read as the reverse complement.
AATACACGATATCGCATATATCATTGTTTGTTTTGTCAGAGAAGTTAATTGACAAGGAAACTGTATGCATATTGAAGTATGGGAGTTAAACGGAAATATTGTCCAAGTAGCACAGAAGCAGTGTCCCCGAGAAATGTTTAGATTTGGACATTTTTTTATTTTATTTTGACATTCTGATAGTCACACAACTGAAAGTAAGTATAAAATTCGGCAGTTTGAATGCCTGTTCTTTGGTAATGTAAAGTTTACAGCAAGGAGCCAAAAAGTGTGACAACCGAGGAAAAAGCTATCCTCAGCTTCTGATTGGTTCTGCACGAAACGAAAGAACAGAAAGAATGTGAATTAATTAACAGTGGTCACACACTTGGGCTCCCTGTTGTAGTAATCTACAGTGACGTTTGTTTTGTGGCGGACCACGAATGCGGCCGAATGATGATGGGGTTAAATACGTTGTATAACAAGGCAAACAATCAAGAGAGCATCTGTATCAGTTTAATTTTTAAACCAATTTTTATCGCTGTTACTTTATATACAGGACAATGCTGTTTAGTTTTCACTTATTTTATTTACACTGCAATATAAAAACTCATTCCCATGGGGTTTTAATTAAGAATTACTGACGTAAATAATATTTTATTGGCTGCAACTGCACCTACAAATTTAATATTACTTTTTAGTTCAATTTACACTTTTTTAATGCAACCTCAATCACAAATATTATGGTTGATAGTTTTCTTACTGTTCTGTTGTAATTCAGGATGAACAAGCGGTTAACATAACAGACATCTTTTATTCTAGTCAAGCATGCTCGAGTGTACGATCATGCGCATGCGCTAAAACTATGACATCCCCCTCTTTCCGAACAAGGAAAAGGAGTAACAACTAAATAAAACAAAGTAAACACAAGAAAAGCTAATAAGATCAAACAAGAAATAATGCAATGTTTTAAGTTCAGTTCATAAGTTCAACTTGACAGGGGGTTTGATCACCCTGGAGGAACGGCGCAGTGTGGTCTCTCCGGTCGTAGGTCCTGCTGTGGTTGCGGGGCTAGGCACCGGGGATGTTGGTGTGGTCTGCTCGCTTGTAGGGATATCGTCCCTAGACAGTGTGCTCGGTGAAGTGGTACAGGTCGGGGGTTGCAGTACTAGTGGAGGCTCTGCAATTTCCATGTTGCTGCTGTTCTGCAACGCGATGTTCTCTCCTGTGGGGTGAATGTGGCGGCGGTTACGCCTGCGGATACTGCCGTTTGCCATGTCGACAACATATGAGCGAGGAGCCTGCGTGTTGCACCTGACGACACCTGGTTCCCACTTTCGGCTGTGTGGGTTGAGAACACGCACTGGGTCTTCAGGGTGTATTGCAGGAAAGGGCTTGGAAGTTTTGTCATACTGTGACTTCTGCTTTTCCTGTCTTGTTTGGAGTTTGGAGTTGATGTCACCATCTGCTGATAGGGACAGGCTTGGTTTGGAGATCGCCGGTAGATTGGCTTGATAAACTCTTGAGTTTAAGAGTTCTGCTGGCGACGGGATGCTGTGATCAAGAGGAGTGCTTCGCAGGCATAGCATAGCAAGATGAGGATCTGCACCAGATTCTTTACACTTCTGTAGGAGGTTCTTTACCGTTTGCACCGTTCTCTCGATAAAACCATTAGCCTGTGGGAAGTATGGACTAGTGGTTCTGTGTTCAAATCCATAGCTGCTACTGAAACTCCTGGAATAAGGCGGAAGTGAACTGAGTGTCATTGCCAGTGATGATTTTTGCTTGGGATGCCGTGCTCCTCAAATATGGATTTCAGGTGGGCAATTGTCGTATCCGATCGGATGTTGTCCAACTTCCTCACTAGTGGGAATTTGCTATAGTAATCAGATAATAGCAAATAGGGCGAGTTGTTCCAGAAGAACAAGTCAGATCCTAGAGTGTGCCATGGTTTCTGAGGAACATCGTGGGGCATGAGGGGCTCCTTCACATTCATGTTTTGATTGTGTTGGCATGGGGCACAGCATTTGACCATTTCTTCAATGTCCCGATTTATGTTAGCCCAGAACACCGATCCTTTGGCACGGAGTTTGCACTTTTCTGCACCTTGGTGTGCATAGTGTAGCTGCTTCAACACATCAGCTTGTAGGCGTTTAGGGATAAGGATGCGTGTACCCTTCAAGATGATGCCATCTGCGACAGTTAATTCATCACGGTAGTTCCAATATGCATGTAGGTGCGCTGGGCATTCTGATCTTGTATCGGGCCAACCTTGCGTGATGACTGCACGGAGTGAGAGGAGGGTTTCATCTTTAGTTGTTTCCTCTTTAATTTCGTTGATCCTTGTTGGGGTGGCGTTCAGGTGGAGGTGTAGTTCATGGACTGACACATCAAGCCCTTCAATTGTGTCGCCTGGGAGTGGGCTGATTCGAGACAGTGCATCAGCCAGTGGAATGTCCTTTCCTGGAACATACTTTATTTCCACATCATATTTTTGAATTCTAAGCATCATTCTTGCAATGCGTGGTGGAGCGGAGGAGAGGTGTTTCTTGAATATCGCCTCCAACGGCTTGTGGTCTGTTTCGACAGTGACGTGTCGGCCATATGCATAGTAATGGAATTTCTCAAGGCCGTGTACAACAGCTAGCATTTCTCTTTCAATGTTTGAGTAGCGGGTTTCTGTTTCAGTGAGAAGCTTGCTTCTGTATTCGATAGGGCCCTTGTCCTGAAAGAGAGTCGCGCCAAGACCACGCATGGATGCATCAACTTGGACGGTGACTGGCTTTGTACTGTCGAAGTATTGGAGTGAATTGGTCACTTTGACTGCCTCTTTGACCTTGTTGACGGCCGATTGGTGTTCTGGGCCCCACTGAAATTCGCTGCTCTTCTTGGTCAGGTCCCAGAGGTTAGCTGATAGAGACGCTAGGTTGGGTACAAAACGACTGAGGAACTGGACCATGCCAAGAAAGGTTTGTAGGTCAGCAAGGCTCGCTGAAGGATCCATGTTAATGATAGCTTCAATCTTCTGTGGGTCTGATCTGAGGCCCGCTGTCGCTGATGATGTTTCCAAAGAAGGGTATTTCAGTACACCTTATCTTGCATTTGTCTGCATTGAAGCGGAGGCCAGTTTCACGTGCTCGTTCCATGACAGCTCTCAGGTTTGTGTCATGGTCAGTTGGTCACACCCGTAGATGACTATGTCGTCGGCAATGCCAGTGACACCAGGGAGGTCACCGAATGTTTCATCCACTTTCTTCTGAAAGATGTCCTGGGCACAGATTAGGCCGAATGGGAGCCTCAAGAATCTGTACCTGCCATGAGGTGAGTTGAAAGTTGTGTACAAGGAGCTCTCATGGTCGAGTTGGATGTTCCAGTATCCACTGCGGGCATCCACAATAGAGAAATATTTGGCGCCACTCAACCTTGGTAAGGACCTCGTCCAGTGTTGGTGTACGGTGGTGTGGCCGCTTGATGGCGTGATTGAGGTCTTTAGGGTCAAGACACAGCCGGAGTGTGCCATTGCTTTTTGTAACGCAGACTAATGAATTAACCCAGTCAGTGGGTTCGTCTACTTTGGTTATGATGCCTTTGCTGGGCAAGGGCATCAAGTTCCTTTTTAAGTGGTTCACGTAGTGCCTCGGGTACTCGCCGTGGAGGGTGGATGACTGGTGGAAACTGTAGGGTCCAGGGTAATGTGAAACTCCCCTTGGAAACAGCCAATACCCTTAAAGCAGTCTTCATACTGGAGGAGAAGCTCCTTCTTTGCATCTGTATCACCAATGGGTTTCTGTATAGGGGTTGTTGCCTGTGGAGAGGTGGCAGTGGTGAGGCTGTAGTTGAGGGTGACGAGTTTCATATCCCTGCAGGTAGGGAGACCCAGGATCGTTGGTCCAGTGGTGTCCACCACATGAAAGGAGTACGGTTTGGAGTGGCCGTTGTGTGATAAGTTAAGTTCACAAGTGCCATAGTGCTGTATAGTGTGACCACCAAAAGCAGTAATTGTTGTGTTAGAAGGACTCAGACCGCAGGGTGCACCGTCTGCGGCTATATGCTGACTGCGGATATAGCTGTTTGTATGTGTTTACAGGGATAACATTCCCTTCCGCTCCTGTGTCGATTTTGCACAGTAGAGGCATGATGTTCTGACCTGCATCCACTTCTAGCTGTAACAAGGCTTGAGTATCTCTTTCAAAGACACTGTCTATATACAGGGTGTGGAAGTACAGGTGTGGGGTGTCCCTGCATGTGTGTAGCATCAGTACTCTGTGCTGTTGGATATTCGGTGCCAGGCTCTTTCTTGTCTATGGCATGTATGCCTTGTTGTGGTCTGTACTGCCCATCCCTGGATGGCTCGTAACTGGTTTTGTCCCTTGGATAGGAACGACACACAGATTTCCAGTGGCCAAACTTGCCACAGGCCCCACATTTTGTCCCATATGCTGGGCACGATCTTCGGGGTGGATGGTGGAAGGTGCCACAATTTCCACATCTCTCGCCTTGTTGACCTTGTGCTGGTGGTGTTTTCATGTTGGGTGCCCTGTGCCTTGTGTTTCGGCCATGTTGTTGTCTCAGAGCATCGACTGTGCGTTGTTTGGCTGCCTCTGATGTCCTGTAATTGATTACTTGTGGCTTCTAGGGTTCTTGCGATGCCCACTGCTTTGTTAAGGGTTAGAGTGGCATCAAACTCGAGGAGTTTTGACTGAACGCGTGGGTTGTTCGATCCGAAGACTAGAGCGTCAATAATGTGTTCGTCGGGGTTCGTATATTTGCACTCTTTTACTAGAATCCGTACCTTTTTGAGTAATGAATCGACGGATTCGCCAGGTTCCTGCTTCAGGGTGCGGAGTTTGTAGCGTGCAAGCCTGACAATTGCTTCTAGGCGCCACGTAATCCTCGAACTTTTCCCAGTATGTGCTGAGAGTTTTCTTTTCATCGGCTGTTAGCGACCACGTGGAAACCAACTCGATTCCGTCTTCGCCTGACCAAATTAAGAGGTAGCTGACTTGCTCTTCCTCGCTTTTCTCCTTTAGTGGGCCAGAGAAGTAGAGCTGACAGAGGTTTTTGAATTTCTTTAGTGCTTGCGGGCGCGTCGGTTGAAGACCAGTCCATTCTGGGGATCGGTAGTCCGGCGAGTTCTGCCATGTTTGCTTGCGATGTGGCGTTCAAAGGCGAACGAATGGAACGAAGAACAGGGACGAAATCGAAGTATCAAAACGTTGAACGAAGACAAGGAACCGGCTTGGTTTCTGGATTCGCTATCCCACTTCTGACACCATGTTGTAATTCAGGATGAACAAGCGGTTAACATAACAGACATCTTTATTCTAGTCAAGCATGCTCGAGTGTGCGATCATGCGCATGCGCTAAACTATGACACTGTCCTAAATACACTGAATGTTGCAAACTGAAACATTTTCTTAGTTTCTTTCTTAGTTTGTCACTCAGTCTGCAGTAACAGTATAAAGTAAATACGACCTTCAATCTCCACTGCGCCATAATTATTGGGTGGCATGTGCGGCTGTGGAACTGAACACCATTGGTTATTTTCTTCATCGTAAACTTCAACATGCCCGGATGGAACAAGTCCTCGCTGACGTTTGCTGGGTGGGTCTGTTTCATCACCTGCGACATATAATTTACCGCTGACTACAAAGGCGCAGGCGTGGGTGTGGCTATAGGCTGTCCCTGTCAACTTTGTCCACTCATTCTTGGCATGTGCGGCAGGATCAAATCTGTATACTGCACGGTCAGCACCTCCTTCAGGCAGCCCAAGATCCACCAATGGAATACAGGCAGGCATTGTGCACGGCCAGAGCACAGCCATATATTATTTGCTGTTATTTATATTGACTATGAGGGACCCCATAGAGGGGCTCACTCCATGTCCCCGACCCTTCTCTGACCAAGGTCTTCCCGTTCAAAGAGCCTTAATTTCAGAGGTTTACTGTATTGCTTCAGAATTCTCAAGACTTTGATTTAATGACTTTCAATTTGTAATTTTAAGGGAATGAAAGTCATGTGCCGTTTCAACAGAAACACATGTATCGTTCAAGCTGCAAATGCTACGATTAGAACTTTTTCTATCCTTCTCAGTGCAGTGCAGGAGGACTGTTTCCATTGCTTTTCAATATTTCATTTACAACTCTATGATACGCTTATGTCCGAGTATGCAGTTTTCTTGACAGCTTTTATACTTGATGTTCTTCGGGATAGATTGATGCGCTTCTTCCTCTGTCGAGTTTGAGCTTGTTTTTTGTTAAATGTCAGCGCTTGCAAAATACATTGTTTCGTGGATAGTAAAGTTTTAAAATGTCTAGCGAGGCGTTTGATAATAGGGGAATAAAATGACTTTTTTGGAACTTTTGAAGGGAATATTGTTTATTTGCGCCGGCGTATAGTGTCATTTGCGGCCGGCATTTCATGTTATTATCATTATTATCAATATAAAAGGTTATAATCCATCAAAATGTTTTCTCGCGCGCGATTGGTCTAAACACGTCACGTGACGCAGCCAAAACTGGGGAATATCCGGGTGACATTCCCCAAGTGATATTCCCCAGTTTTGAAAATTTGCGTTTCACGTTCGCAGGTTCAGTTTTCGTCTCAAATAAATTGCTCAATTAAATAAAACTGATTGTTTTGAACAGACTAGAAATATTTTTGAACGCCAACAGAATTATTTTGATGTTTAACAGCTTGGCCGACCGAGATCTTCCACGGCAAACAGAGCGGCGTTGTGAAAAAATATTTGAAGGATAATAGGCTACAATAGCCTCCATTTGGCTTCAAAAATATGCTCGGATATTTGTCCTTGGACATTATCTGTTCCTCGAAGCTCACAGTTTCCTCGAGCTTCGCTCTCGGAAAACTGTTCGCTTCTCGGAACAGATAATGTTCGCGGACAAATATCCGAGCATATTTCCTCGCCAAATGGAGGCTATTGTTTATATAAATAATAACTAGACAAAATTCTAATTCAATAGTCTTTAATAACAATTTCAATGCGAATTTCAGTAATACAACTGTGCAATGAATTCCAGGATTACTTGAAATATATCTAACTGTAGTTTCAACAAACTACGAATCCACTGAATTAATTACATATAGCTGGAAAATGATTGTTTTTTTCGCTATACCTTGATCACTTAAGTGTTATTGAACTATTTATAGTATACTCAACAAAATATGCAGCTTCTGATTGGTCAATGACGAGTGCATAAATAGGTTATAGAGTGCAATACGGAATTGTGATAAACGGTACCGGACAAGTAGAGACGTTTTTGCCGCTTAATGACATTGAAATAAGCTTTCAAGTTAATGGTTAAATATTTTCTAAACTATAGTACTGTAATTCTTTCAAAAAGTTCACGCTTGGTTTGCCTGCGCGTTCAAATAAAACACGTGAACACTCTGGAAACTAGTGAAGCGTTTCGTGTGCAGAGTAGCGTGATGGCCGCAGCAAAATTTTGTTGAGAATATTATAAACAAAAAATCGTATGAACTGCTCGTGCAATTAGTGTTTTATGGTCACTCGTGATGTTTTGAAAGTTCTCAAATTGCACTCGCCTAAAGGCTCGTGCAATTTTGAGAACTTTCAAAACATCACTCATGCCCATAAATCACGAATTGCACTCGCGTTCATACGATTTCCTATACTTAAAGCACTAATGGAATTTTTTTGTGTGCCAGTCTTGAAGATGCTCCTTTTGCACTTCAAGAACACAAAATAAATGTTCAATAGCGTCAATGAAAAGTTTAATAATATATCACTAAAGGTTATTGATTACACTACAAACATAAAATAATGTTGGAGAATATTTAAAAGAATTGAACGTGATCAATAATTTAAGGATATGCCTTTTGAGTGACAAATTAAAACTGTCAAAAACTGTATAAAAACTGTAATACTAAACGACTTTTATCCATGGCCATACAAGGCGATAACAGACCATAAAACAGCCATAAATCATTTTACTTTAAAAAACACTCAACATTGTCAATGTAATCAAGCTGAATGTTATGTCACGTGCACTTGCGTTTGACTAAAGCGGTTTTTAATTAAGTGTCGAAAGTAATCCGGAATTGCTTTGGTTTTGCTTTACTTCTCTCTTTAAAAAACTTGAGCCATCTGCTCAACGAATCAGATGCAAAACCAATCACGACTTGGTCGCATGCGTTTTCCCGCGCTTGGCGCCGGTTACGTGTATTTGCTTGGAGTTCTCATTGGTTCGTTCTGTTGTTTAGGTTTGTTGTGATTGGCCATTATAATTGCTTTGGTTTTGATTTATGACACTGGATTGAAAATCGCTTTATAGTCCTAATAATAATATTTTTTTTATATATCTAACTCCAAATCTGTGATCATACTGTATAAAAACTATAAGCCCCTGAATGTAAATTTTCAGAAACTAGACGACGTGATATTTTATCATCTACACAGTATCTACTACTATGTTTTTTTCTGACTTAATCTAAAGAAAAAAAGTGGAGACGATTTAGTAAACTAGCACACTGACAACATTATTACATGAAAAGCTTAACAGTATATTGTATAATAAGCTATCAGACGTAAACAACCGTTCAATAGTTAGTCAGTTTGACTTTCACCGTTCTCTGTTTTCAAGTTTTCTCTCTTTACTGGCAGATAACACAACACTGCTGCTTCACTAACTTCTGCTAAATTTTTCCATTCGTTTAGAGAAACGTGATACTGCTCCTCTGGTGGAATTCTAATCCACTGTCGATTGGAAATTTGTTTGATGATGAAATACACCCTCCCTTCTATTTCCACTGCACCAAGGTTGTTTGAGGGAATATGTTTTTGTTCAACAACAGACCAAGTGTTGTTTTTTTCATCATACACTTCTACAGGGGCTGGGTCACCACCTGGTAAACCTTTACATAATCCTTTGTAACCCCCCGCAACATAGAGTCTAAAGTTCACTACAAAAAGCCTGGATCCAAAGTGAGGATGGCAGGTTGAAGCTTTTTGTTCCCATTCATTCTTTACTGGATTAAAACAATGCACTACAGCTGCTTTATTTACCCAGCGATAATACGTATTAACAATTTCGTTTCTTCTACGTCCATGAATTACGTATATGTTAGATTTCGAAACCACTGCTACTACAGTATTTAACTCATCTTGGCCGTCACTTGTGTTAAAGAAACTCAAATTAGCTCCACCTTGCCAATTATTATTAGCTACACTATATCTCTGAGGCAGATTGGATACACTGATTGCATAAACATAATCATCAACAGAACATAGGCAGTTGATCTGATGGTTGGACCCTGAAAAAGGTGGCAGTATCTCCCATGCGTTATTAACCGTGTCATAGCGATAAACAAGAAATTCACCAGATTGCTTCCTTGCAGCTACATACAAATAATTACCGACATATTCTGCACAGAAGCATGAGTGAGTTTCTTCAAGTACTTGTGCCATGGATGGCAAAGGTTTCCATGTTTTTGTCTCAACTTCAAAGTATTTCATCTGCGTTTGAGGGAGAACGGCAACAAGAACCTGAAACGAGAATAAAGATGTGTAACGGAGGTTGAGGCCATAACCCGGGGGGGGGGGGGGGGGGGGGGGGGGGGGGGGGGGGGGGGGGGGGGGGGGGTAAAAGGTAACCCTTTATTATACCTTCAATAGAAAATGGTACCCCTCACATACCTACAGTTGAAACACTGCATCCCTTTTACGACTTTTACTAAACTTTTCGCTTGAGTAGCTCCTTAAAATATTGGATGAATCAGCCGTTAGGTGCGTCTGTTCGAGATATTTGTCCTACCCTTTTCCCCGGGGGGGGGGGGGGGAACTCCCATATAAAAGTGACGGGGGTGATCGCCGGAAATTTTGAAAAGAACCCCTAAAAGGCTAGGTACCAAAATCTCGTTTTGTGGGTGTGGCTCGAATTCATTTTCGCCCCTAAGAGGTACCAATTCTAAGACAAAACTAGTCCCTGTTATATATTTTTTCCAGCTTAATACCCTAAAAGTTACCGGAATAACTCTAACGGCAGTCATTTTAGATTTTAACACCCTAAGCGTTACCAAACCACGAATCTTAACCCCTAAAAGGTACTGCGATCACCCCCGTCACTTTTATATGGGAGTCCCCCCCCCCCCCCCCCCCCCCCGGGCACTTTTCTATACTTCAATTTGTGAAATCCCTACCCTTTCATATACCTCGAGCCTGACGTAGCTGGGTCATGTTCTCAGAATTGCACCTTCCTGCGAGCCCGGCCACGTATTGCAATTACATAGGTGACGCCCTGGAGGTGGGGGGGGGGGGGGGGGGAGGGGGGTGAGGGGGCTCCCATGTGAAAGGACCGGGGATGCCCGTTGTCTGTTTTAGGGATGTAAGTTACGGATTTTCGTATCACTTATGGTGTTCAGGACGGAACAGCAATATTTTTATCCATGGGTTGCATAAGAAAAAATGAGAAACGCCATCATACTGTATAAAGGGTCTACACCGATGTCTTGTTTTAGAATGATGTCTTTTAGGGGTCAAATAGAGCTTGAGCCACGCCCTATTTCATGCTCTTTAGGGATTTAATTCAAATTTTCCGACGATTATCGCCGCCACTTTCAGAGATGGCAGCTGCAGCGGCCGACAGAGCAGCTTGGAGACAGAGTACGTAGCCCAATTCTTCGCTAAAAGAGAGACGGCATGTACAAGTGTTCTTTATGTCTCTCAACCTCCGTTGATCGCCGGTGATTGGCCGACTTCAAGTTAAATTATTTCTTACCGGGCTTGTTGAACGTAGCTTAGCCCTCCCTTCGGCAAATTTGGAGCTTCTTTTAGGCATGCAATAATACAACAATGCTGTGTGTAACTGCATCAGAATCTCTGGAACTCGCTGCATCTTCTCTGTATCCAGTTCTTCAATCACAACCCTGATGTCCACCAGACCCAGACGAACAGCTCCGATAACTTTGGCCGCAACTGCCATCCTCTCTTCCTTCTTGTGTTTAATCCACTGCATCACTGATTTGAAGACGAACGTCTCCGAAGGTGCACTGAGGTCATCTCGACTGAGAAGGCTGATTAACTGGTCTGCGCCAATACGGTTCAGGAATTCTTCACTCTCACAAACATCCTTGTACGTCGATGCCATCTTCTGTTCCGCTGCCTCTTGCAGATCTCTCAGACCGTGTCTGTCGGCAACTGTACAGAGCAGGCAGTAGTTGTGCAGATCAAGTCGAAGCTGGACAAATTCCTTTTTCAAGAAATCACAACACTGTTGAACAACGCTTGTGACTTGAAGATGATCTGCGGCGGCAAGAACTTCAAACACGTTTTCCTCGTTGACATGAAGATCTCCAGTGTAGATGGAGTCCATTACAATCTTTAAAGCGGCTGGTGTAATGCTTTCATCTTTCAGTTCGATCACTTCCTGTTTCGATTCCTTCATTCCATCTGTAAACATGGCGTGGAAATAATCGCTATTCGCAGCGAGTACAATGCGATGAGCTGGAAAAACGTCTTCACCAACTTTTAAACGAACGTCGATGAATTCACCTTCTTCTCGAAACTGAGCACATTTGGATAAAAGAATCTCGGAATGGGAAACCATTTTGCGAGGCAAAGATTTCACCTTCAACTGAAAGAGCAGACACTGGGTCTAATATTTCCATCGCGTGATCGCGTGACCGAAAATTTGAATAAATTGTCAGGGAAATTAATTCACAAGGAACTGTATGCATAATGAAGTACGGGAGTTATACGAAAAATATTGTCCATGCAAGATAGTATACAATAACATCATTCTTTGGAATTGATGGCATTTAGTTTCGCTTCTACTCTTGATAGTAGAAGTAAAGGATGTATTTCACATAGACTTCTGGTAGATTACTTCAATTTTAAAGTAATGAAAATAGAGACTGAACATTTGACAGTTTGTAATTTTTTTAATAGCTAAACTGTGTACAATTTTAACCAGTTTATAACTTGTTACACTAGAATATTAGCGACCTTTATATCGGAGTACGAATGCGAGATTGAGTACGACTTTTCAAACCGGTTTACATCAACACGTCTAACACCAATCTTGTTCCTAGAGCCTCCTTCTCTACTGGTCAGCAACAGGGAGGAGCGAGGGCTCTGGGAACGAGACTGATTTGAAATTCGAAACTCGTAGTCAATCTCACTCGTACTCCGATCTAAAGGTCGCTATTGTCCCAAGAGAAACTACAACTAGCAATAAGCTCTTTATCTTATATTCTTATACGAGCATTTAAATTATAGCAAACTCAATATTTTGCTTGAAAAACCAATAAGAAAGAGGGGCACCCAACGACGGTTTTCTAGCAAATGCTTTAAAACACTGTTTTAAACGAATTCTAAGCTGCGCTATAAATTTTTTATCTGTTCGGTCATTCTAGGGGAACTTTTGTCTTCGCCGAATTTATTAGGGCTTTTTTATTAATTTCCCGAAAATCTCACTGGCTCTTTTTGAAGGTTCGCGAAAACGTAAGATTATCCAATGATCCCTTTTGATAGCCGAAAATTTTAGGCAATATTTTTTCGGCCAAAACTGGTCATTTTCCAGAAGATCTCAGTTAAAAATACAAGTTCCGAAAATCGTAGGAGAAGTAAGTGAAAAAACTGCTGCGAAAACTCTGAGATGAATGGAACAGCCATCTCAAAATGTTTCGCCGTTCTCCAGTTATCGAAATTTCTAGGCAGCCTATGCCTTTCCGAACAGATATTTAACAGCCTGAAACCGTCGTTGGGTACCACTATTCAGATTCCGTTTTTAATACCAGGTCCCAATCAGTCCCACTCGAGACACGGCGTCTGCATGAAGAAAGACGTCTAACCGGCGAACGATTTTTGTGGATAAAGCACACGATATTTTTATATAACCCATCTTGCATCTAAATAGTTTATATCAGAGCGGTCTACTAATTCAGATACAAATAGCACGCGAGATATATGTATCTTCACTGATATTGTCTGAGATAATATACATTTTCTTTTTCTTTTTGTCACTCTGTTGTTCATTTCACTGTTAACTCACGGGCACCCAACGGATTGTTTCGGTGGAATATCTGTTCTGAGTTTTATTTAGTGACATGTCTAGCTTCGAACTTTCCATGGGAACATTAATGCCTGTTATTATTGGAGAAATAAGAATATCATTTTGGGTACGAAAAAAGGCCAGCTAAGATTTTAGGAAAGGCAACAGCAGCTCGGATATTTCGTTCCCTAAAAAATTCTATCACTTTAATTTTTAGCTAAACTGGTCCAAACCTAGTGAAAGTTTGTTAGTTTACAAATATCCCTTTACATGTAAAAGGCCTGAATGATATGGGAAAACATAAAAACGACATTCCAAGTCTTCAGTCTTCAGCTTAATTAAAATTTCTCGTTGGGTGGCCCTGTTGTTTCAAACTTACAGTACATCATGCGTAACAATTAAAACCAAGTTACAGAATTTCTCACTGTTTCCTTGTTTAACAAAAACTACCATATTGAACCAATAAAACTACGACATTAATAATGAACCATGAGTGGACTACTTACTTTTAACAGTACAGTAACTGTATGTAATTAACTTCACTCTGTTTTTAAACTTTCCCTCTTTACTGGCAGATAGCACAGGACTGCATTTTTGTGAACTTTTGCTAAATTTTCCCACTCGTCTAAAGGAACAGGATACAGCTCCCCTGGTGGAATTCTAATTCCACTGTCAAATGGAAATTTGTTGATGAGGAAATACACCCTCCCTTCTATTTCTACCGCACCAAGGTTGTTTGAGGGAATATGTTTTTGTTCAACAACAGACCACGTGTTGTTTTTCTCATCATACACTTCTACAGGGCTGGGTCACCACATGGATTACCATTGTCATAAACAGAAACGTAACCCCCTGCAACATAGAGTCTACTGTTCACTACAATAAGACTGGATCCAAAGTGAGGATGGCATGTTGTTGCTTTCACTTGCCATTCGTTCTTTATTGGATCAAAACAATGTAACGTTGCTTTCTGCATGCACCAGCCCCCCCTAATTGATAAAAGTTTATTTCCATAGAGGACATAAACCTTTGAACAAAATAAAGCTGCCCCACTATTATAAACAGGATTACAGGAAGTACTTGTAATACCTACTTTAGCAAAACTTTGCCACTGGCGTTTAGAAAAGCTATACCTTTGAGGTGGCTGGTTGCAATCCATTATTGGATACATGTAATCGTCTAAAATACACATATTGTTGACTTTACCTAACTTATTACTAGGCTGCCTTTCCCACAAGTTCTTCTCTATGTCATAACCATAAATGCAGTCGCTTTTGGCCGTCTTTTCCAGCAACAAACAAATTACCTACAGGTTCTGCATAACAGCAGCACGTTACTTCAACTTGTGGTGTCGTGGATGACAAAGGTGTCCAGATTTTGGTTTCAACATCAAAATACTGCATTTGGGTTTCGGGTAGAACTGCGACAAGAACCTGAAACGAGAATAAAGATGGGTAACGGAGATTGAGGCCATAACCCGGGGGGGGGGGGGGGGGGTACTGAACAAAGTTTTATATGGGGAGGCTCCACCCTGAGGTCCAAACCCTTACCATTTCATATACCATTTTTGACTGAAAAGGTAACCCTTTATTATACCTTCAATAGAAAATGGTACCCCTCACATACCTACAGTTGAAACACTGCATCCCTTTTACGACTTTTACTAAACCTTTCGCTTGAGTAGCCCCTTAAAATATTGGATGAATCAGTCGTTAGGTGCGTCAGTTCGAGATATTTTCCCTACTCTTTTCCCCGGAGGGGGGGGACTCCCATATAAAAGTGACGGGGGTGATCGCCGGAAATTTAGAAAAGAACCCCTAAATGGTACCAAAATCTCGTTTTGTGGGTGTGGCTCGAATTCATTTTCACCCCTAAGAGGTACCAATTCTAAGACAAAACTAGTCCCTGTTATATATTTTTTCCAGCTTAATACCCTAAAAGTTACCGGAATAACTCTAACGGCAGTCATTTTAGATTTTAACAGCTTAAGCGGTACTAAACCACGAATTTTAACCCCTAAAAGGTACTGCGATCACCCCCGTCACTTTTTATATGGGAGTCCCCCCCCCCCCCCCCCCCCCGGCCCTTTTTCTATACTT